>JAAMPD010000403.1:0-54407 GCA_025266255.1 Trissolcus basalis | reverse complement strand
ACAAAATAGATTTTTNTTTTTTTTTTTTTTTCAAATAAATATTATTTTTGAAAGCACGAAATTTTTTCAAGTATAACAGTGTTCAATTCTGGGGAGCTTTAAGGTAAGTATCTCATTGGGGATCTGTCTTGAAATTTACTTAAAAAGTTAGCATGTATTAAAATAAGGAAAAAAGTGCGTATAATCAGCTTTTTGTGCGAAAGGCCGTCGAATGCGGAGATTTTCGTTGTGCAGAATGCATGCGCAGGGTCAAAAGGGAATTCATTAAGGTATGAATAATGCGTCTGCGACGCGAAGGTCGCAGAGCCGTGGTGCCGGCATGCATACCATGGTCTGCCCAAGGCACGAACCTGGGGACGGCGGGGAACGGCACCAGCAAGCTTAGCTAAAATTAAAGTGGTAACGACCCCCCTAACGTAGTAGCGCGCAGCTTTGTGAAGAACGCGCCCTACGGTATTCATCTCCGTTCTATGTTCCACATTTTTAACTATCTATTCAACGAGGATATTAATGACGACCAAATATAAATAAGATAGAGAAAGGGATGGAGAGATAGAAAGAGACATATATATTGTTAGCTTCCGTAACTAGTTTGTATCGTTGGGATTTCAAATATAAAATCCACAACATTTTATTCAATAATTTCAATGTAATAGAAATACGGTTTAGCACGATTCGAAAAAAAGTCCGAACAGTCCAAAAAGATTTACTGATACCATTTTATTAACACCATCTAACGACCCCTCATTCTTATCAATAAGTATTCTTATAAATTTATATAATGGAATCTATAAAAAAAAATTAAATATCATACTTATTGCTAAAATATATTTTCTACACGAAAACTATTTTTTCGTCCATGCGGGATCGTCACTATAGGTGGTGATGACAGAAATTTATTTAAGATCAGATCGAGGTTCCAGTCCTTGGATTATAAAATCTCATCTCCAGTGAGGTGCACTTTTATCACTAAAGTCGAAAGTTGTGTTTGCTTTCAAATAATTTAACTATGCAAAGATTTATTGAAAAAATGTGTTACTTCCTTTTTTCATTTAATTAGAAACAAATTAATACAATATAGCTTCATGAAATGAAAAGAAAAACTCGGATAGATTTTTTAATTAGAACATTTTACAATATAATTATACACGTTTCGTACTACAAATCAAAGTAGTGGATACAGCTGAGAAAATTTTTGACTATTCTTAACAGTATATTATATAATCATTAATCGTTTCAATTTTATCATGTTCTACATGCACGTATCATTTATAAATACTAACGTCTGAAAACTCCGTTTTGACATGTTGCAGAAATAAAAGAAAATTGTCAATAAAGCATAAAATAATTGTAAAAAAATCATTCTAAAATATAACCATTTGTATATATATTTTTTGTACACAAAATTTATTAAAAAACCCGTTAATGCGGGTAACGTTCTGTAAAAATTTGATATCAATTTGCATGACTCAACGTTGTATCAATGTAGCTGCAATATAATTGAAAAAAAAATTAATAATCTAATGAAATATTTAAGGTGGGACATGCAATTTCGCGAAATAGTCAGATGTTTTTGTAATTTTTGTTAATACTAAATCTTCTAATACAAATGCGTCTATAGCCAATTTAGAATTAGAATTTGTGAAAGTTCTTCATACTTGGCCAAATTGTTTATAACAATCATCAATACACATGATTAATTTTAAATAAATTCTGACTTTTCGAAAAAAAAATTTTACTTAACCTACAAATTTGCATAAAATGATTTTTAAAGTGGTATGAGGCAATTCAATACACAGACACTAACAACATATTACAAAATTAGTCATAAAATGCTGAAATTAATATAATTAATTAGCATTAAAAAAACCCATTTTTGACTGCATGTCCCACCTTAAGCATTATAAAAACATTGAACAGCACATAAACTTAAAAAAATAGATTTCATTCATATTGAGTTTAATATTTAAGTTCAAATAGAAACTTTCAGTATTTTTATAATCATCAGTCAAAATTCAATAAAACAAACTATAGTAGACGGGTATACTTTTGTATAAAAGTTCGATAAGATACGGCATATTTCAAGCAATATATCCCAGCCGCACATAATTCTTTATGCACGTGTGGGAAATACACAGCCTCTCGCGCACGAAACTTCGATATTAAACATTGTTTTATAAATCAAGAGTCATGATATACACGTGGACTCTGAAACATATTCTGTTTTGAGCCAAAGTCTGACCGAGTCATAGATATTTGTTTGCACAAAGTTTTCGCCTTGCGGAAAAGAGGGAGAGAGAGAAAGAAAGATAGAGGGAGAGAGAGATAAATAGATGGCTCTTATTTATTAATGACATTATAATATTATTATCATTTAAAAATGTTTCCAATTGTTTTTTTGACAATCAATTCTAAAACTTTTTCACATGATGAAAGTTGATTTATTGGTCCAAAATCACTCATATTATTCGAGTTAGCGATTTCGCTAGAAAGTGACAAATTCAGTATACTCAGAAATTCTGATTTCAAAGATTCGAAAACATTGATTTTTTATTCATATACTATCTAATGACCCCTCATTTTTATCAAGATTTGCTATAATCTCAAGTAAAATATCCAAATTTATTTCTGCAAACTCTCTCATTCTGCGTTTCCGTTTCGTCATTATCAAATTTTATATTTTTGAAATTTTAATTTGTCAACTTGGTATTACTGAGCAAATTCTTTAATGTTTGGAACATTTTTTCGGGTTATTCATTGCTTCTTTATCTTATTTGCAAAAAATTGTCTTTTTGCTTTACTTATTAATTTCACGGTTTTGTTTCTTTTGATTTTATATTGAGTCCAATAATGAAAATCGTTTGTTGTTGTTGATTTGAATCGTTTATAAATTTGATGGCGAATTTTAATTTTTTTTTCTTGTGTGAACCATTATTTTCAGTTTTCTTTCAAATTAAAAGTTTTAACAGGCGCTAATTCGTCCAACGTATTATAAATAGAATAAGTTAATTTTTCGCCTCGAAATTTAGGTTTTCATGTTGGTTGAAATTACAAATTCTGTTTTCTTCATTATCGTCACTGGTAAAATTACGATTTACAAATTTCAATCTTAGATTATTTACAAATGAGTTATCATCGTAATTTTCGAAATTTCTTTTTCTTATTATTCTTTTCTCCTCATGGTCATTAATTTTAACATTTATCGATATCCAGGCATGATCAGAAACCCTTGGTGTGTCTTCGACTTTCGTCTCCAGACTGACACTCGTAAAGACGAGATCTATTAGGGTCTTGCTAGATAGTGTTATTCTAGTTGCTTCTTTGACCGCCTGCAACATTTCTCTTGTCATAAATATATTTTCTGATTAATTTATTTTGATTTGTTTCATTATTACATTTGATAATTACTGAACCGTTTTCATTCTTTATCATTTCTTTAATACCGTTTTCTAAATTTGTCACGTCAACTTTTTCTTTTATTTCTTTTATAATATTAACTTATTTTGCTTAATTTTTTTGGTTTATAATTAACATATTATTCTGTTTTTCATTATTTGTTTTTTTTTAATTGCATCAGAATAAAGAATTTTTCCTTAATCAGTAGCTTTTTTGTTATTCAATTCTACAATTTCTTGTTTCAATATAATGATTTCTTTTTATAATTCTTCTACTTCATCTTCCAACAAATTTTTGGAAAATATTTTGAAATTCGTAAAAATTTTTTCGAGTTTTTCCGATCAATTCAACTTCCATTATTCCCAATTCATCTCTTCTCTTCATCTTTTTTCTTTTATATGATTTTTTACTTTTTTGCTCTTTCGCACATATGGTACATTCTATTATATCACCGCTCTTATCATCCCTTACTAGTCTGTCAGGCAAGCATTGGGAATAATAAGGGCGATTACAATTAATACATTTTGTATCGTCCTTTACGACGCACTTATATTCACAGCACTATTTAAAAATCTCAGCGTTCTCATTTCCGTGTTGGCACTTGCAATATGGCCTTTCGGAATATCCAATAAGTGGAACAAGGACAGAGAGAGTCAACTGTCAGCTGATGTCCTTATTGTTCTGGCAGCAACTGACGACGACGGTGACTGGAATGACGGCAACGAGGTAACGACAATGACGACATGTACAACGAGGATACGGCCAGTAGCCAATGTCAAAGTGAGGTTAGAAAACTTTTTTTTTCAACGTCAATTTGTCGCTATTTGAAATTAATTGGTTTATTGCAAACTTGTCAGATGGTATAATGTCGTTTAATATATAAATTAAGACAACACTGACAATAAATGAATAAATAGTTGCAATAAATATAACGGACAGAGACAGACAGTTTTAGAACACGTGTTGACACTTACGCAGAAAAAAAAAGAGAGAGATAGAGCATGCGTGAAAATCGATACGTGTCGTTAATCCGCATATATTTTTTTAACAAAAAAGTCACGTGCACAAAAATTTCTCGATATTTTTTCATCTCTTTCGCAAATTGTCGGTTTGTTGAAACCAATTGAACGAGCTTGATTCAATTTATCGTTGTCTGTAATGCGTTTTATAGTTACGACATTTTCGCTTTGTTCCACACGTTATTCCCATCAACAAACTGATTCTATTTGATCGGCGTTTACTAAATTAATTCATCCCGCATTAACCATTTTTTTGCAACAGACAATTGGCTTTTTATATTAATTAGGAACCTTGAAAAAAATTAATTGAGTGTTTTTATCTATTATCATTCGTCGAACGGTCGACCAACATTTTAATTGGCACACGCAAACGTAAAATTGGTATGAATTAATTTAAAAAATGTATTAGGAATGAAATTATATGTACTCAGTTTGTTGCATCCAAATTTTGAAAAGCAACAGGACAATAAATTTGTGATGAAATGTAAAAGTTTATAAAATTGCGTATTAAATCATAATGTATGCCTTATACGAGAAAGTGCTTAGTGCTGTCGGCATACTCGATCAATAACATATTCTGCAAATTAATAAGTGATCGACTTGCGTCAACATGCTGCATGCGCTTTATCTCTGCTCGAATGGATCGCAAGCTGCGGAACATTTTTTCCTGGCGCAAACAATTTCTTTGTCGAAAGGGTTAATTTAAAGTTTGGCGAAAAAGTTGGAGGCAAATAACTGGCAAGAAGTTCGTTGAGAGTTTGGAAGGAAAAAAACGCCAAGATTCGCAGCGGAATCTTGATCGAAAAAAGCCAGAGGGAGGGGATGGGGCAATCAAAAAGGACAAAAAAGACCGATGGAAGACCAGGGAAAGTGAATGTAAGGAAGAAAATTTAGCGCAACGGAGGCGAAGTGTTTACCCGAGTGTAACGCAACGGCGTTGAAGTATTTTATAAATATAACGAGGTGACTGAGTAATTCAAACTTGCGAATCAGAACACTAATCTTGCACTTTGCAACTCTTGAGCGCGCGCAAGACTTATGAGATTTATTCACTCCTCCGCGAGTTTACCTTAATTGCTGTAAATGCACGTGTACATACGAAATAATTTTTTTTTCTGCTACAGTTGATTTTTACGCTGACAAATATTTGCGTCCAACTGAATGACAGCGTGCAAATACATACGAGCGAGCTATTGTGCGAATGTTTATTAAAGGCAAACCGATACATGCAGGACAAACACCAAAATTAAAGAAACAAAAACTTAATTTGAAGGACGAACAACGCGGTCGGAACCAGCAATTTATATTTAACAATCGTTCGCAATAAGAGGATATTTCCATTTCACCCAGCGACGTCATTTCTATACATAAGCTCATCGCCGTAAACTATGTGATTGATCTCGACGAGTACACACCGCCTGTTACGTTGACATAGGACAAACTAAAGCGGCGCGATCCAATTCTAAGGTATATACCCTGTGCCTATTCGAGACGAGCTGAAATACTCTCAGTGACTTGTACTTTGCAACATACAGCCCTCGTACAAATACAACTCCTAAATGTGGCAACAGGATGCTTGCCAGATGACTGCCGAACCCACCTTATATAATAAGATTTAAGGCTCTGATCTGGTTCGATTGTGCATCAACCCTAGATCTGGTCCGGGATTGCAACTCCGCTATTGTCACAACAAATCTTTGTTGTCACGATGTTGTCACGACATTTCTAGTCCATCCATCCATCCATCCATCCATATTTCCATATTAAAAAATGATCTCTTTCTCTCTCTCTCTCTTTCTCTCTTCTCTCTATATCTACTCTGTGAATCTCGATAAGTGAAAATTCAATAAATGAATAGTCGTCCACTTATAGCAAAAAGTCAAATTTTACTCATTTTGAGTGAATATTACAATGAAATTTCACTTTTTGTTTTGGGTAGACGACATTTCACTTATTCAGATTTAAAGAGTGCATCTATCCATCCATGATTAAAAAGTTAACGATACCCTGAAGTCGGACTTGCGGCCATTTCACGCGTCATCGGTTTATTTTTTGACAGATTAGTTTGTTTACACATTCGAAATCTGACAGGTCACGAAAATTTGTCATTTCATTCAGAATGAAAATAAGAGTGCGACTGGTCGTATGTATTTTTATAATAAAAAGTGTGATACCGAGATGCGTGTTGCATTAGGTATAGGTTCGTTGGTTAATGTGATTTGTTTAAAAAAATTATACTTTCGACATTCAAAAGCTAGAATCAAAATGCAGGCGTGCACAGCGTGCGCCAATGTATTTTTATTCGTTTGGGAAAATTGTAAAGTCGACGAAAGAGCGCTCGACAATCTGGTCAACAGTTAAAATGTTGAGGACAGCATTGAAGTTGGCCGCGTTTTTGAACGTTTGGCCAACTTCAGTGGTCATCGTTTTTTATTTTGGCAGGTCTGTCAGTTTGCAAAATAATATATATATATATACATTCATTTTTTCATGAAGTATATTCATGTGGTTCAAACGTTATGTTGAATTTATTTATATTTATTGTTTTTATTAACAATAAAATCAACATTAAGAATTCTGAATTTTCAGAACTTTTATATTATGGGTTCCTAACCCTAATTTTTTGTTTATGTTCTTTGACGATTATACGCAATCAAATTTATAATTTTAGATCATTCAACGTTCAAGCATTATTTCGTTTACGATTTTTTAATGTCATACAATTAACAAGTATTTGAAAATATTTTTATGAATATCGAACACATTATGGAACTTTAATGGAATTCGAATTCTATTCTGAACTCATTTATTGCTTTGTTCTTATTATAGGTTAAATAACTTTATGATATTTCTGATAATTCTATGTGTTCTTAAATTATGCAGTCTGATGGAGGTTCTGCACCATGACGTGTATGTATTTCGATATATGGAGTCAAAAAAACCGTTGTCGCTAGAAGTGAGTTATAGCAGCCTTGCTTTGTTCGACATCTGATTTTTATTTTTTGAATGTAAAAAGTGGAATGTTTTACCAGTTACATATAAGTTACCCTGAAAATAACCCTATTTTATTAATAAAATAGAAAAAAATGGGATCTCAAATTATTAGCAGGTGCGCGCTAATTAAAACTATTGTACAACATTTAACATGCACATTTTAAAAGATAAATTATTTTGAAATCAGTAACATTTCAGAAACAAATAACATTTATAACATTTAATTTGATGCGTGAATTTTTATTTAATTCAAATTGATGTAAATATTTAGTTTTTTTATTCAGAGAAAATTTGATGTAAAAACGATGTCAAGTCTGATATAATAATGAAGAATTCTTATTTTTTTCTGTAAATGTTAAACTTTGATCAAAACCACCATCTAACTCGAAAACATTTTTTTGTTTCCATATCAGAATTACTTATCTCCCACGAGGTCACACGAATTCTAATTTGCAAAAATTATGCAACCGTTTTTGTCTTTCTCGTTTTATATTTTCCGGCATTCCACAGTGAACAATTAGTCCTGTAGATAATTTAATTTAGATAAATTGTAATAGTTTCCTTATTGTTTCCGAGCGTCAGCGTCACGGAGTTCAGTAGACTGTTAAAACGGCTTCTTTTGAGGAGTAACGAGGTCGTCATCGTTAACTAAGAAAGCGCGTATCATATGTAAGATCACGTCGAACGAGATATGCGCTTATCAGTTTTTTAACGTGGATAACATACGCGTTAACCCCAATTATTTTCGTTCTCCTGTTATTTTTAAATTAAATTACCTTTTTTTGGTTTTTTGTCACACTAAAATTCGTAAAATATTCCGCAGACCTACAAAACAAAAAAGAGTGAAGATCACGATTGCAGAGGTTAGACGTCGCAAGAGAGAGATGCCATTTGCGATAATCTGCATTCTTGATCGTGTCGTTTTATGTAACGACCTTATCACACTATGTATAGAGTAAAATGAATTTTTAAAGGATTCGTCGTAATTGTGCAATCTAAGCTTGCCTGCCGAGATAACACCAGGGAAAGCTTGAGAGGTCTGAGAACGATTACGTCGAACAGCAATGTTCGAAAACTCAAAGAAAAAGGTTTAAATTTGAGAGAACGGCAAGAAGGATTTTCGTTAATGTTGGCCTTATTGAATCAACACTCGTCGATTTATCTATGTATATACTATGGAGAACATGTAGAAAAACCAAATATAATTTTACCATAAGATACGTCATTTTACATGAAATTCAATGTCACGAAGTAGTAGCATATATATTGATTGAAAAATATACATACAAAGTTTAGAAGATTAGAACTATTAATGGAGAAATATTTTAAATTAATGGACGAATTTTCCCAAAATGCGACTGTTGACATGCGTAATAAGTTATTTTCGTGCGACATTAAGAACAAAACAGTTCCGCCGACAATATAATTCATCAGATAACAATGGCTCGGATGTGCAAGTTGCCATTTTAGATCGGGTAACAAATGTCAAAAGAGGACATTTTATTAGAAGCGTGTGATATTTCCACCAAGCCCGAGATCTGGCGAAGATAAGGCTTATACATTGGCCCCTTCATCTTGGACATAATTTTGCCAACTCAGACAATTAAACATGAGAAAATCCCCCTTAAAATATTAATCAACCGCGAGAACTCAGTGTATGACGTAATTTAAGCTACATTGTCAGAAAACTCATTTTCATATATTTTTTTCGACAAATTTTTTTGTCTTTCTTTTTTTTCGAATCAGTAACGCATTCTGTTCTACTGGATCACTAATTTATATTCCCTGGTTTTTAACATTTGCAAATGTTAAACACGTGACATTAGCATCAACTGTGAATACGCATTTTCAGTAGATCATAAAAGTGTCAACCAACTAACAACTGTCTCTCATTCAGCATGAATGGCCCAGAATTGTGTGTGTTGTAGAAAGTGTCTACATGCTAAAAACACAGAGACAGGGAAGGAGAAACTAGGTGTGTCGTGAGTTTCGAGATATCAGATGAAAATTGATCTGCCTCATCAAAGTGAGCGAGAGAAATTGTAAGCTAAAAATAAACAAAAATTAGAAAAACGTTTTCCCAATGTAAATATTTGATTTATCAAATCTGAGACATCACAACTATTATATATAACTAAAGTCTAATTTTTTTTAGTAAAGGTGTTTTAGCAAAATATAAAATAGAACTGAACAATTGAAGAATGAAAACGCATTTATAAGAGTTAGATAGCATGTGATGTAATTCAAGAAATTACTACTGTTAAAAACAACAAATATCAATATTTTATTCAAATAATCATTTAAAAAATTGAAATATTTAACTTACCATCAAAATGAAATTGAACGTTATTCTGAATTATCGCTGAAGTCGCTAACTTCCCTCACGAACGAAAATATCAACAATAAAATATAGTTCTCAATATGATCTTTGTTGTCACTTTTTATAAATTTCATATATACAAAATATATATTAGTCTATATTTTCCAGGTACATATAATAAAATTTATATAAATTATATACATCGACTATAGTCTTTATTGCCAAAAATATAGTTTATATAGACAAAATATAATTTAGCTATATTTTGAAACTATATTTTCGTTCGTGAGGGAAGAGAGAGGGAGGGTTTTTTGTTAAATTCTCGCGCGAAGTAAAGCTCTCGTAGTCGCGTCTTGTGCGCGATATTAATTCCTCGTTGAAACTTGAAAGGAAGGAAACGCGCGGAGAACGGGAGCGTAGGGAAGACGAACAACGAGATGGCGATAACGGCTGGTACTTCTTACGAGACTCTTGTGTGAACTGGTGAAGAAATCTCGCCGCCGTATAAACAGCGAGTTTTCCGTCTTACCGGCGCGTGAAAAAAGTGAATCTGATTAACACGCGACGAAAAAGTAGAATATGAGTGATAGGGTTTAATTTCACCAATAAGTAACAGAATTTTATAGCCACAGGTGTTTTTTGGGAAAACAATTTTGTACAAGTTGAGAGGGTGAACGCTACCGCGTGGACGTAACATATAAATCTGACATGAGAAGTTTAGAAAACGGTCTCCTATTTTCATTCGTTTTAAATTACTGTCATCTCGCGTAAACTGCCATTGTCTATTGTCGTGAAGAATTATTTTATTTTCGAGTTTGTTCGAGCAAATTCGAATGGTGCACAGCGATGGTGAGAATACGTTAGCAGTCGCGATAAAAGGCCCACCTCTCGCACGCAGCAAAAAGACGACAAATGAGTCTCCCTCCGACGTTGTCATCAAACAAAAAAAATCCACCGTACGTAATCCTGTCAGTGATATTTGCGAACAAAATTACACAAAGAAGAAAACACCTTACTCAAATATTACGTGTTATTCTAAAAAGGTTGATGATTAAAAAGTGCGTCTTTTTCCTGCGAATCATCATCAATTAGGAAAACATTTTTCAAATTTGGTATAGTACGAAGAAATAACGAAGGAGTATAGAAAGTAGGTTATGAGCTAACGAGATCGCATCATAAATCGAGTATTCATTTCGTCATTGAAAAAGTCAAGTTGAATGACTTTTATCACGTTAGCCAATCGCAGCGTAAACCATCGGTGTACATTCTGCACGTTCGCAGATGAATTGAACGGTCTCCTTCGATTGATCTCATTATAGTTTGCAGAACCAAGCCCGAAAATGAATAAGCATCGATTCACGCCTGCTATTTTTAGTTGATGAAATACCAATTTTACAGCACAGCCATAACAGTATAATATGCACACATTTTTGCTCGATCTATTTTTCTTTCATGGTCAATAAACAGTTCTGCAATGGAATTTTGTTTGCATTGTCCACGAGCAATTTTATCATCATCGAAACGATAGAAAAAAATGTACTTTTTGAAATGAAGTTTTTTTATCTCATCAATGATGGAAAAAAATTTTTTCTCAAATCTCTACTCTTTCAAAGACTGAAAACTGTAAAGTGACTTTTAATTAGTATTTCGTCACCTCTCTCTTTCAGTGCTAAGCATGTAACAAAGATCAGAAGGAACAACTAACAAGCCACTCTGTGTGAGGCTTGAGAAACCTCAATTACGAGGTGGCCCTTAGTCGCACATACATTTAATTTTTTGTCGAATAACCCAAATTGGACGTTTTGTTTCTTTGGCGCTTTTTGTGTGCGCGCGCGTTATCTGACAGCCTCAATTAAGTCGTCAATTAGGATAACGTGGCTGCCAGTTGGTACACTCGGCGTCTTCTTAAACGAGTCATAAACATGCGGTCTCCAGCTAACAATAACATGTTCCCAAAATAGATGGAACAAGATTTATTATTCGTATACTTTTGGCTTCTTCTTCTCCCTCGACCTCTGTGACCCGATATATATGCTGATAATTTGCAGGCCCATTAACGCGTTAATTGGAGCGCAGTTTTTTGTGTCAGTTCTGGATGGCTCACCAGCTCATTTTGAACCCTGCAGTGATGGAAAAGACGCGCCTGTTACAAGTGTTTGGATGAAAAGCGAGTAAATAAGACGCGATATCGATCGTGGAAGTTGGACCGTGTGAAAGAACTCTATTGAAGAGGCGAGGGAAGATGGAATTCATTGAGAGCCGCGTTGGAATGTGAATGAACGATGACTCAAAAGAGTCTCTTGTTCGGATGGATCATTGAAATTGTCTCGTCGGCCTGATGCCGAGAGAGCAGCCCAAGCGCCCTTTCATTTCAAGAGACTATTTCAATTAGAGCCGCAGCTCATGAACTGCGGGAGAGAACATTTTTAAGCACCCAACTGCATTCCTTCCAATGGAATTAACGTAAACAGACGCGCTTTTCCGCTCCGCCCGAACTTGAATGCTTATCGCGGAGGCTCTCTCTCTCTCTCTGTCTCTCTCTTGCTTTTGCTTATCCACATTACATGATCGCAGTGATCACAGGTTTCAATCCCGCCTGGCTTATCCGAGTTCTTCTTGTTGTTTTCTTTCCAAAGCCCGAGTGAGTTATCTTAGCGCTGCATTCTCTCTGTGCATTTCCAAACATCCAGAGAAAATTTTCATTTATAACATCTGTAGATACCAAAGTCTTAATTTGTCTTCACGCAACATGCTACCGCGCGCTCGCTCGATAAAATGCCATATCGCACTCTCAATGATGTCATCAATTGTTTATCACAAAACAAAGACGACCAAAATTGTTGTCTTTTTTATCTCTCGTTCAGTTCATTGAACTTGTCGTCACTGACCTGAATTCAATCTAAGATGTGATGATATATAATAGGAATCCTTATTATGAAAATTGAAATCATATTTAATCATAAGATACAACAAACAAATCTAATGAAATAGATCTCTTTCTACGTGCATTTGAATTGAAATTAAATTTTAACAGGAACAAAACATATTGTTCGATTGATGCAAAACAGACGTTTTAGTTGGAAACAATAAGCTTTCGAACCGGACCTCTTAAACAAGTTCTAATACACGTTTCCTTGGCATAAGCCAATCGCGGATGTGTTAAGTTTTCATTGTCGTGCATTGTTTGAAGTCAGTAAAAGAGCCATTACAGATTCGTGCACATATAGATAAGCTTCGTACCGAGAAACGACGGAAGGTAAAACGATACGGCTGGCAAATGTACCAAACTGACGACGCATCTAAGGAATATGAAGATAACACAGTAATATACGTTTGTTACAGTTATTTCGTTCAGGCGCTTGTCTTGCCAACCACCCCCCCCCCCCCCAACGCTTTATTTCAATATTACGGACTTAGAGTGAATCTCAAAGTCAAAATGTGTCCACTCACTTTGCTAAGTATAACCATACATGCATCGTGTAAACAAATACCGCGATCAAAACTTGAAAAATTTGTCTTTTTTCTACTGATTAAAAGGAACAATTAGATTCATTCAACATAAAACGAACAACTCAACTGATAACAATAGACAATCATAAATATCATTTATAATTATTTGAATTGTCCAGTTTTATTACTATTTTTATCATTTTTTGTTTATTTCTTTCAAATATTCATGTGATTCATTGGAATGAAAAAATATTATAAAATAATATAAGGTTGCCCAACAAGAGCCCGAAAACCAATTTTTGTGGAGCAGTCGATCTTGATTATTTGTACGAGATTCGTTCTTATGGTGGCTCGATTTGTCTGAACCCCAAGCTCGGTGACAATCAAATTTCCACTTTTCTGTTCCAATTAATTATTCGCCCTTTGTCCGCAAAATCCAAGGTAAGACGCGAACAACTCTTTTGGGATCCGGTTGCAGACGAGGCAAAAATAAGATTACATAGTGGGTTTCGTGATGCGAATGCGAGTCTTGGGGAGGATTAGTTGAATTAGCTCTCGAAGCCTATTTCGTACTGCGAACTTGACGTATATCTGCTAACAATAGTTGCAGGCGTGCATAGCCCCTTGTGTAGTACAAAATATCTCGTTTTTGAATATAACGCCCAAAGTTACTTTTTTTTTTTTTCTTCTTCTTCTTCTCGAAACAAAGTCGTCGCTAACACTTGAAAGCAATTTCTTGCGTGGCGAACAATAACGCGGCTTTTGATATCGGAGGCCAATAAAAGCAGCCTAAGCTAAATTATTTTCCGTTTATCTGATATTTATTGGTGCCAATATGAACTTTCGATCGGCAAACGCCCCGAGTTGGGAAAATTGTGCATTTCGTTGGGCAAACACCTGTATCATAAATTTCATCGCTCGAACCTCTCGCACTCCAGACGCTGATCCTTGAACATTAAAAGCTCAACCTTAAATCTTGCGCCTCGGACGTAAACTTGCCGTAAACTTTGAACAGAAAACTTTTATTCAGAAAACAAATCTTGCGCCGTACAACATCTAGTAATTCCTGCGTGTACACACACGCGAGCAGGATTGCTTTGCCAACTTCCACTCCTAATCCTCAAATTCAACCTTCACTTTTGTCTTGTAAATAGCGATCATAATCGTAAATAAAAATGCACACTTTCATTCTGCATTGATTTTTTCATCCTATTGTATTTCTACTCCTTTTTTTGCGCAGACACTTATTTTGCCCTATCGTTTATTTTGTAGCTACTAGCTGCGACATTGTAATTTTCATATTACCAGTCACATCTGTTTGTATTTTTTCACTTTTCCTCGTGCGTATCATCGCAACTGCTAAATTTTGTACGACAACTTGTACAGATAAGAAATGACAGTATACAGTCACAAAACTTCAGTCTTCTTAGCATCTATATAGTTGACTTCATCTGAGCTAAAAGATTTGCGTGCTTATTGTATAGCACCTGGGTTATATTTTAACTAATTTAATTCAGAAATTTGAAACAGAAAGCAAGTAAACTTGGTGAAATTGTCAATTTATATATTAAATATAACGAAAGTTGTATAATAATAAATAGATAACATATATCAAGTTTATGACTTTAGCATTGATTGATTCGAAATTAATGACAAATGTTTATTAAAATATGTTTTACCATCAAAACAGTCTATGTATTGAATTCAGTAACTTATATTACAATACAATTTTGAATTGTTATATTTGGATCTCTAATTTGGCAAAACTAGATAAAGTAAAGTATATTGGAATAAAAAAGACTCGAATTTCAACACAAAAAAATATCTTAAAAAAAACAGAAGAAACAGAAATGAAAATATGAAAACAGAATAATTAAAGATTTTGATCTGCTATGGTTTCAAATTACATAGAGCCTAGTTAGTACTATATAAAGGTGAAGCATGCTTTTTTTAATTTCGTCTTTCGACAACTTATAAAAGCACTATATTTTGTGAGAGTTAATGCAGTTAGAAAGACAGCAGCGGGTTTTGTTGGGACAACATATACAAAGGACTGTAGTTGTCTCAATAAAGAAATGAACTGTCAATGTGAATGGTGCATTATGCATCGGGTGTCATGAATGACAATGCACCGCAGCGAGAAAGTGGCGGAGAGCAACGGTGCTTTAAATTTTCGCTCAAACCGTACAGATATCATAATTGCATCTGCCTTCGTGACTCATTGTGTCGTAAATTTTGTTACGATATATTTTCGAGCTCTGTATTCGGCGTGAATGAAGCTATACGATAAATCGCGCCGCACTAGAATTTGAATTTACACCTTTAGCTAATTTTTGAGTCTCACATTCTAGTTGACGTTGTTATAATTTTGGCGTGAATAAATTAAAAGAATATTTAATGAATTTATTTCTTTTGGTAATGATGCAATAATAGAAAATATGGCGAGTAAGGTCGACAAACATCGAGACATTTCTTTGGGCGTTGTTTTTTTGCTACAAAATACCAAGTGCATGACGCCAGCAATTAATTTACGGTGGTAATTGGTCAAAATATGAGGGCACTCCCTCACGAGTAAAAATATAAACCAATTTATGAGAACATTATACAATATATTATTTTAAAAAAGTCATGTACTGAAATATATTCCTTTACATTGATCCACCTTGATTTGTTAATTATCAATTTTTTTCAATAATTTAAATTTTAAAAAGATTCATAAATTCATTTTTAAATAATATATGATTGAAAAATGTATATATTATTACAAATTCAAATTTCATAGAATGCTCATATTCTTGTATTATATGAATATTTTTTAATCAAATATTTTATGCTATATAATGTATGTATTATATTTTTATGTTATGTCATGAGTTAGCATTTCAGATAAAAAATATGTTTTACTATTTCCTATTAAGATACTGAAAATTTAAGCAAACTGCAATAATATTTGACAATAAAATATAAAGTAAAAAAATGTATGTTTTACTTGTGTTAATTTTCGATTCATGAGTATAAAAATAAATGGAAATTGCGTATAGATTTGTATAAAAATAATTTTGAATACACTAAATAAAAGATTATTTTCTCGAAATGTATAGTAAACGCGTTACTTATATTTTATATGTTATACACATTAACGGATAAAACTTTGAGTATATAGTCAAGTTTAGAATTTTCAACATTTCAACATTATTTCTAAAGTGTTAAAAGGAATAATTGAATGAGCATAGAGAAATCGTATTTTGATACTCAACGGTTTAGAGATGCATAGGAATGAATTGTCGTTTATGTGAGAAGTGTTAATCAAACGTGTAATGTGAAATATCGTTGTTCATGAGGTCACGTGATACATTTCAAAAGAGACTTGATTTTTTCGTGCTGCTTTTCTCAGATAGCAGCCATATTTGCTTTTTGCCAAAAAATATTTTTGGTTTTTCTCATTATCATGCATGTTCATACAATATACATACATCTTCATAAAATAGAGCGTGATTGCGTTGACAAGAGATAAATTTTATGTAAACGAAACGTTAAAATTGTTGATTTTTGAAGGCATGAAGCAATAAAAAGTTGTTTATAGTAAAAATAAAATTTGGTGTATATTTTTGTTTGTGAGGGGTGTGGCGACTACAGAGGAGCTATAACCATACGAGAAATATACCTAGTACGAGTCATCGATTGCGGGATTACAGGGGCGATTAGGGCGGCATTATTAGGGTGGAAGAGTAGATAAGGTCGTTTCCTGGTAGACGGGGCAGATATACGCGCGCCATTACGCTGATTTATTTTTCGTCCAGAGCCGAGAGCGATCTTAACCGTTCGATCTATCGATTTCGCGCGGCAATTTATCGTCGCGTCGCATCACTGCGCTCTCCGTGAGAGTCGCGAGCCATTGCAATAATTGCCGATCCACTTGTCCTACGATTTTTGCTCCATTTGACCGACAGAAAAAATTGAACATCATTTATAACTCTTATCCTTGAACGCACTCTAATCTTGCTGTATTTATGAGTCGGACGATTGAGGGCGATGCCCCGATACCATTGATGCTCGCAAACAATGTCATCAGTGAACTCAAGACATCTCGAAATTTCCATTTTTATTCAATTGAACAACAGTTAATTGATACCGAGAGCAGTAAGCTCATAAACTTTGTTTATCCCCTTTTTTTCTCCGATCATTATTTGTTTCTGCCCATTTTTGTGAAAATTTAACATTCATTCTGCCGATTAATTCATTTTAGTCTTCCATTATTTTGCTATGAAAAGACAAATAATAAAATTAAAAGCAATTTTACAATAGCGTTTAAGCTTACGTCATAAAATTTGTGACCATCAAATCTTAACGCATGAATCTCAGGGCACTGCGGTTTCCACAACCTATATTTTATCCCCACACTTTTCAAACAGTTAAATTTGCACAGTAAAAATCGTCTTATTAGAAGCTGATAATCAACACATATTTGATCCAAAAATATTTTTCGTTTATAAACAACTGAAAATTTTTTCATGGCAAAATAAGAATCAGATCCGTTTAAATTATAATTATAAAAGAACAACGAAAAAAGCTATATTTCTCAAGAACATATTTGAACAAGAGTACCCTAGGTTATGATCGACATGATTGATAGAAAAATTACTCTGATAAAATATCAATAATTAAGGTTTGGAAATTCAAACTTCAGTTTCAAATGATCAGAATGTATACACATTTAATTATGCAACCATTTATACATAATTGTTACTGTTTCTTAAGTTCAAATATTTTTTAAGTTGAAGAATATTAATAATGAAAATAATTCAGAATTTAAAAATAAGATCACGTCATATCTGACACAAAACGACAAAAATGTTCTCGTTTATCAACAATTTTTATTGCATAGTTTCAAAATTTAACATTTTTTGAACAATTTTTTTTCGAGCTTTGAAAAAAAAAATTATATGATGTGTGTAAGAATTTTCGTGTCTGCGAGAAAAGTTTTTATATACTTGTGAAAGTATTATTCTAATATACTTTGTTATACGATTGTCCACTGTCAGTGGCTGGCGCGTACAAATCGGTTTTTCTCTATAAATATCATACATATCTGACCGTAAGGTCGTTTGACCTCCAGTGACCAAGGTTCATTTCAGGTGACGTCGGGTTTGCTCACAGAAACGGGTTTATGCGTGCTTACTTCTCAAAACGCGCTGCGAAAAAAGGAGAATGTCAATGTTGTGAAAACAGGTGGAGCAATGATGGCGGGGCTCAGCTACGATGCTGGCGCTCGTTCGCCGGTTAGATGCGCACGCAGTTTGCATCGCTCGGTTGGTACGGTAACGGGCAAGTGAGCACCCGTGTTACATTTTCTTTATTGTATTATTTTTGTATAGTACACGAATTGTGTGCTGCAATCATAGTTGATGAATATGTATTTCATTGAAAGCTTAAAAAAATGTTGTTTTCCATTAAAAGAATATTAATCATTTTTGGATGCAAATCGATATACATCTCAATTCAGCCACATAAATATTAGAAGAATAAAAGTTAGTTCCATATTTATAATAAACTATAATCGTCACAGGCTTCCTTTTTCCGTATTCAACATTGATAACAGTTATTGGCATCATATTACTAGATTATGAAATTCCGTAATAATCTCTGATTTGAATTGATTATAAAATTTTTTTCATAATTCCAAATTACAGGAAAAAGTAGTGGTTTTTCTTTAACCGAAGAAAAATAAACTATATATATATATACTTGAATGATTAGTTTTCACAACCACGTTGCGTACAAATGGATGAGAGTCATTCGTTATCATATCTTGTTTTGCAGAGCACAATATAGTTGGCTTTGTAAATTTTAGGATGTACGAGTCATTCGGATTTGTCGATCTCTCTCATCGCTGCTTTATTCTCATCCAACTCGGCGAGGCAAATTTTCCAACTCCACTGACAACAATTTCCAAAAGTTAAAGTGAATTTATTCGCCGGGCGACACAACATCTTAAAATTTTTAATGAAAAACTTCGTCATCTCGGCTACTTCATGTAGACATTTATTTATTTCAATCTCGATTAATATTCATGATAAAAAAACTTGCTGTTATTAGAGCATCCACGCGAAAGACTGAGCCATATGATTGAAAAATTACACCGACAGTATAGTTGCGCTGAAAGGTTCATATTAATATTAAAAGTAGGGAAAACGAGTGAGATAATTAAAAAGCATGTGACAAACATTTAGCGACAAGATGCAGACAACAAGACACTTATTTAATTAGATTGCGAGCTCCACATGGAATCGGCCACACTTTGGCTCTTTTATATTTCGTGGTGTGTGTGTGTGTTGGCGTGAACATCAGCGAGCGTATAAACATGACCGCGTTTTTCGCAAGAGCGATGCAAACTGACTTTGTCACGGTGTCCTTATTTTCAAAGCGTGATCCCGGGAGCATTTCCGTACGGCCTACTTGAAGATCGCGCCCGCCACACGCGCAAACGATATTCGCGTGCGAGATTTTCGCTGACGCAAACAATGAGATTTTCCAGACGCCGGAGACGCTCGTAAATCAGTCAACATTTATCGCGACAGCGAAAAATTATATCCCGCGTGTATTGTGTTCGACGATGTTTATAACCTTATATAAATGCATTGTGCAATGTGAAATGTTCGCGGTGATTTCACATTTCGACGTAGCAAAACAAAAACTAAGTTCGCCATGAATTTGTATTCCAACGACGTGTACAAGTGCAGAATTCATTGGTCTGCGAACGAATCATATCGATTGGACAATGCACGCCGATCAAGATCTCTTCTGCGGACGAATTTTGTGGATTGTATGATTGATTTATGACATTTGGTTCAATCACAATCAGCTGATTTTTGTTTGCTGTCCATTCTAGTCGATTTCAATAAATATAGTTTTATACAGTTTTATATGTCGATTCTATCGAGAGAGTAAAAACTAGTCTATTTTAGATAGCAATTTAATGTAAATCGTTATAATAGCATTATAATAAAAGAAAAACTTGTGTTGTATTTTTTAAGAGATATTTATGTAACCAATAAAAATTATTATGATTGATAAAAAATAAAATTATTTCATCATCTATCATCAATACCGAAAAATTATTTTCATGAGCAACGGAATCAAAGAAAAACTAGACAATTTTACACAATTTCGCAATATTGTAACAGAGATAATCATTTAGCTTGTGTAACTTGAATGACTAATGCAGACATTTTTCGATAATCAAAAAAAAAAAAAAAATGACACCGTACTCTATTGAACAACACTGAAATACAATTTGAGGTTTTTGGATCAAACGTTAGTTGCTAATCCCCGATTCAGAAATGGGAATGCATATATGAATGAAGTAATAGAACACCATAGATTTTTCGTTAGAGTTGAACTGATATTATTCAAATTGTTTAGATAATAATCTCATTTTTTGTAAATGTTTGATTATATAAGCAAATTTTATCAGTAACTTAATATTATTCATAGAATTATTTGATATTATTATTATTATTTTCATTATTATTATATATTTTTTCAATGAATTATGTGTTAATTATATGGACAATGCTTTTTATAGCTTTGAAATAGCTTGAAAAACGAAAGCAATAAACATAAAAAATAAACTGCATATTTCCTTGCTTGATTGAAAAGTTTTTAGATGTATATAAAAACTTACGACAAGGTAACAAGAACAAAAAAAGAGCCAACATAATAATATGAAATCGAATACTATTGATTATGACGTATTACACATTGCATACTGTTTGATTTGAACATTGTGTAGTCCGATGCAAATACGGTTGTTCGCAATATAAATCATTATCTCTGGTATCAATTTTGATCGTCATAATTGCATGTTTGGCTTTTCATTTATTGCGGCGTTACGAATCAAGATCTGTATTATTACTCAACTGATGTTCGTATATATCCGTCCGTCTTTCGTGTAATATAAGCTTACAAGTTGAATAGATTAATTGTTACTCGATTCTGCACGCGAGTTATATATCAAATTCTCTATTATATGCACTTTTTTCCCCCTTTAACTGATTGTTTATTTGGACGCTTGAGTGAAAAGAGTGTACGATGGTTTGGACGGCACTTTAATTGAGGTGAAACAGGAAATGTAATGAGGTCTTACATAAAAATGCAATTGCGTTGTTTTGCAGCGGGTTTGACTGACGAATTGCTCATAACTCATGTCAGTCGTTACTCACGGAGAACTTGTGTACGGTAATTGCATGAGCACGCATGTCACGATGATTAGCGCGATGAAAATATTTCGTGAGTCAAAGAGGAAACTGACGTGTGATCGAACAAAACAAGATATGTAAAGTCTTTTCATGCATCCTTCTTCCTCTTTTTTTATTCATTTATTTTTCTTTTCTCTTCTTTTTATATCAAAAATGAAAACTCAACAAAGAAATATGAGTTGAAAGCGTATAATGAGTCTTGGAGACGCGAAGGTACATGCGTGTTTCAGCGTTATGTATTGTTATTGTAGGACACGGCTAACGAGCGACGCCGAGGGTCGCTGAATATTTATACACATCAATGATATTTCGTTCATTCTGTTCCGTCAATAATTAATTTCGAATAATTTTATACCCACGGCTGCGATATATATCTCTAATACAATCGATGCTTCATGTGAGGTCAGGTTTAAACCATGCGCGGACGAGAGCGTAAAGACGCACGAAACTTAATTTATCCCTGCTATTATGATAAAATATTAGAGTTAATTAAATTTTATTTACGACTCTGAGGTGTAAAATTTTCATGAGTTGTTCCACATTTATTGCTTATTAAATTTCGACATCTTTTTTATTGTTCAACATAGATTCAAAAAATGAATAAATGAAAATCAAACATTACGTAATTATAGTATATATAATAACATATGTATTCTTTAAATTCAAAACATTGTTGTGCAACAAAAGAATTCTTTATAAATAAATATTGTCAGCCAGATGTTGAACGATTAGAAAAATGATGTTATTTAAAAGTGTACATGTGCAAATTATAATAATTGTTTGTATGTTTCATCATACTCGCTCTGTTTAGAGTTGGAGTCAATTTATCTTGACACCAACGGATGTCAAATTAGTGTATCCAAATGTTTCGTGAAACTTAATTCCGTTTGCGGATAATTTGCGAGACACTTTGAAGCGAACCAATGGACTTTCATGGACATTGAGGTAGCGGGTAAAAAGTACAATTGATTATCTCGAAAATGTCAAGGTTCGGAGTTTTGGTCTCTGCGGATCGGGCGTACGCTGACTGCATTCTGATTGTGCAAGTTGGGCGAACACGTTTCTCCGCTGCTTTGCGTCCCGGGGAACTCGTTGCGCTGCATCCTCTCGTCGACCAGCGGACTATACTTTACGAATAATAATCAGTCGCGCATTTAGAGTCTCGCCACGACGCCCGACTGGCTCTTAAAGTACCACCGCGGTGCAATATACCGGCATCAAAACGAGCTCTAAGGGATGCCGGGGCTGCACTACAAGGTCCTGCAAGTTTCACCGAGCATTATCATCGCTAATGAATATTCAGTTGCGCTTCCGCGTCGTCCAATTGCCGTCGCTCCATTCTTATCTTCGGCGGAGCTTTTTCGACAGGCCCGATGCTGCTTAGGCGCAGTCATTCAAATTTGGCCTGCGTTGACGTGAATCTCAAATTCAGATGATCAAAACTTCATTTAAATGGAAATTGCTCGCGGATTACGTTTACCAATAAGAATATTTATCATCTAGTTTGACGAAGATTGGTCGTCGTGTTGGTTTCTCTCTATCTCGCTTTATCTGTTTGCCCAAATAATAGCGACGAAAGTCAAGTCGCCCTCTGAGTCAACATCTCGCATTTTTATTACCGTCGAAAGTCTCCAAATCGCACGCTACAATCAATGAACTAACCTTTTTTTCTTCCTCCCTTTCTCTCCTTCTGCGGAAATAAAAACGCGCCTCCCTACACTTTGAAAGCAAATTTAATTTGTCAAAAAGTAGCGATGCACTTTTTGGCGCCAGCAACGACGCCGCGCGTCTCTGCCCAGCTCCAAACCAGGTCATTGTGATCGACGAAACATTGCATCTATGCCCGACGCAAAAAATGCCTCAATTGTTTATGCGACAGCTTTTTTACCAAAATAGCATTCTACTTTACTGTCCAATCTTTTGCTCAACATTTTTACTTGTTTTTCATCTTAGAGCTTTTGAAATTTATCATCTCTGTAAAGTTACCTTGTCTTGTTATGTGACAGATTTTATATTCATGGTATAACTGTTTAACCGCGAGACAACTTGCTATGACGGTAACGTTTTCAACTTGTCATTGAGAGATCGGAAGTTCGAATTCCCCCTCGGCTGACCACTTGGAAAAAGTGTTCAAGTTTAATTGACGTCATGTAATGTGCCCTACTTACATTGTTTAACTATGTCCTGCTCAAAAATGTGTGACGTTAGGGCCCGGATTCCTCTTCTGATACCATGAAATGATAATACAGTTGTAAAGGAATTCAATTGATATAAATGTTTAATAATACATTAGATGATTTACCTCTGATTCAAAATTCTTTTACTCCAGAATCAAAAATAAATTGTCTTTTGTTACATACATCAAAAGTGCCATTTTTTGTGACTATTTTGAACGTTCATAGCGCATGTGCTTTTGCTTTTTTGTGACATCGTCGAAACACAAAAACTCGTCTTTGATCAAATTTTATAGTAAAAGCAGCACCTATCAGTTATTTTCTTAACAAAATTCAAAAATTATTAATTTTAGTACGAACTATAGTCATACAGCTTACCAAACATGCTCTATTGATTTCACATGAACCTGGTATAACTGATATCGTACTTCCCACTATGAGCTCGCGCGGCTCATAGAAACATATATTTATTCGGTATTATGAATACAAATTTTTAATTACAAACAACAAACCTAAACATAGATAGTTTTCTTATAAATTAAAAAGTTTTTATTAATCAATAAAATGTTTTTTTCTACAAATCCTCGTAATAAAAGAAAAAACAACTCAGTGATTTATAAAAAGAAGCCACTGATAAATATTTTTTTCTGTGTACTAGGCTAACTAATTTAAAGGAAAATTGAATTCTGCACTTCTATTAAAATGAGTCTTAACGGTAAAAAAATTTCACTCGAAAATAAGCTTAATTTTTAAGTCTAAATATTACGAACTAATTTTTATCACATAATAATTTTTTGTCGTTTCCAGTTGATTTTCAATAAACAAAAATTCCAATTATTCGTATCGTAAATTTTTGTTTCGTTCATTTTTATGCATCGTTAGTCTAGTAGAATATGTAATTTTTCTCTCAGTGAAAATAACTTCTTTTTATACAATAATTTGAATTGTGAGTATATTGTAAACAAAACTTAAAACTTTTCATCTTGTAATTAAAAAATTAAAATTCTTAGTTAGCCAAAAGGCCGACGTTAGTAATGCGTTACAAATTCCTTCTACGGGCATAAAATTTTCTTCATTAATTTAGTTGAAAAAAAAGAGAAAAAAAAGTTTTTTTAATCCCCGCAAACCGCACGGCACTCCATCAGAAAGAGCTTGTGTGCATTCTAAAACGCCTGAGCGTCTGCGGTAATTGATGTTAGATTATAGGTCAACAACTTTAGCCCCAGAAAAATTACGTTACACAGAAACTGGCGTGCAGAGACCAGAGCACACTTGCTGTAGATATACCTATATTCGGGTTCAACGCGTGGAACATCGCACTAATAGTGGAAAAGAGACACGACCCACTTATTGTCCCTCGGCATGCTGGTCAAAATTCACTGTGGATTCACGGCCCGAAGCACCTGCTGGTCGCAGCAGATTTTGACAACTTTTTTATACTCCTGATGTAATTTCACGCGCTCGCATCTTCTTTGAATCATTTTTCATGACTCTTATCATAATTTCAAAATAATTACGAAAAAAAGGGAACATTACAAAAACATATCAAGAATTAGATACATTCTGTATTGTAGACAAAAGTCTGTATGTTGTTTTTGTGAATTTTCAAAAACACAAAAAAAATTAACGTGATATAAAAATATATAAATAAAACAAAGAAATAAAAGAAATCACATGTTTTATTTCACAGGGAGTGTATCTCATATTTTTGTTACACTTTGTTGGCAAAAAAAAAAAAAGAAAAAAAAAAAGGCTTGCCGAATAATTTAATGTGTAAGAGGAAGAAAAAGAGAAAGAGACAGAGAAATTGGACGCCGAGTTTTTTTATCTCTCTCGACCGACGATAACTGGATTCATTCATTTTGAGCTGTCTCAATGAGCTGTGTTCGTGAATCGTAATCGCGTCAATTCATTTCCGAGAGGTTGTTAGCGCGCCGGAACATCGATTATTCCCAATTATAATAACAAATGCAAATCAGGAATAACGATGAGAGAGCTTGACAATAAAGTTTCCCTGGGCGCTCGTTGGATCAGCGAGTCCGAGAACTCCCATCCGTACGTCCGATTAGAATTCTAATTCCTCGCCGTGAAACTGTCTAACTCCTCCACCAAAAGCACTTCCGTCAACTTCAAATCGAAAATTTATACAGAGAATATTACGCGCAAACGTAGTCAAAACAAGTCTATTTTGCTTTTGGATAAACAAACTTGCTACTCTAACGTTTACTTGATCTTTTTTTCATTTTCGCTACATAATCAAGCAAAGCAATCCACACCAGGTTCAAATTCTTACATGTGCACGATATAAGTATAAATTATATGCGAGACGTGCTATACTGATGATGGTGTTCATTTCAAGAACATATACAGCAAAGATGAAATTATTGTATGACTTTACAACAAGCTACTTGTTCAAATTGCATTTAACGATTAGCAAAATGAACCGATTAACAGAGATCCTTTTACCGACAATTAGCTTGCATAATTGCTTGGAATACTCTCTTGTAGACAGAGAATTCACTTGATGCCTCTCTCAATGGCCGAAAGGGTTCTATTTATATGTCGAAAGGTCGTCTCCTCTGTTAAAAAAATTATGGCGTTTTAATAGAGATTTTGTTGATGCACCATGAATTGTATTACTTTAACGTTTGATTGTCAACAAAATATAAAATTTGTCATCACACAAACATGTGCATTCCCTGGTCATTTTTCAAAACAAATAAAACTATTCAAAAAACAAGCGAAATTGCCAAATACTGTTTAATTTTGTATTTATTTATTATAATTTGCTATATAATGAAATTTGACGAATTTGCAGAGGCCATATATTAACGTATTTTTAAACACGATGTTAAATTGCTAACTTTACTCTATTTGAAGTTACATTCTTTTGTTGACGAACAAGAAAATGAGAAATAGATAGCCAAAAGAAGCGACAGGCGTTATTTGATAGCATGTGTGTCCGTTAAATGTGAAATCTGGTCTGAACATGTAATGAACAAAGGCTTGAATCATATTACACTCTTCTTTTGCACGCCTCAAATTCAATTTTACGTTGAAAATAATTTTTCGTGCGCTGAATTTCATTCGGATAGTTCAATTAAGTTGAAAACTAAATTTTTTCATAAAGGCAATAAAATTATGATATTCTCATCGCGTGAAAAAGGCAGAAAACGGACAAGAGTTGCATTTTTACTCGTAACTTTCATCAGTATTCTGCTGTAAATTGTTTGAATTCTTTTTAATTTAATCAAAATTATTTTTGGAATTTTCACTTGTATATTTTGTTGAAAATCTATTAGGATTTTACTGATGGATATTTCAAAAGCGTAAAAAATATTCATCTCTGTATCATAATTTGCAAAAATCCCTCCATCTTTCTCTCTTTGAAATAGACGAGGTAGATAGATCAAACGTTGGGGTTTTAGTTTTCATCATCCAATGGTTCTCTGCTTGACAAATCAAAATTGTGACAAATGGAGCGAAGAGGTTGTTGGAAACTGCCTAGGTGTCGATGATTCATCTGTGCAAGAGACAGAGAGACGCGCAGGGTTTCGAGCGTAATGGAGTTACGTCCTGCTGATAATTCTCGATAAGTGCTCGGGCCACTTTAACTCGTGCAACGAGAGTGTCATCTTTCATGTACAGGGAGTGTGCTCGAAATACGCGACATCGAGAGAAAACACGGTTCCCTATTTCAGCGACAAATTTTCATTCCACTTACTCCAGCAGAGCAGCGAAAAGGAGCAATTTTACTCGCTATACAAGAATGTTGATTTCACTATATCAACAGTTCGATAAAAATATTCATTATCAGTGCGCTCTTTTCAATTAGTCAGCCAATATTCAAACACCAAAATAAATCAACAAAACAGTTGGAATATTTTATCAAACGTTTTTCTCACGTTACAAATGGAATGTTAATATATAAAGGCCATTAGTGAGACATTGCGGAAATAACTAAAAAACCGTAACATGAAAAATTATGGAAAAATTATATTCCAGAAAACATTTCAAAAAACCTAATATGGTTGTATATCCATACACGCATCAACTTAATTTTTCGACATAAATTAATTATCAATATGAACAATTTAGCGATTGCTATTCTGTTTTTGTAAGGAAAACTATTTACAACTTTACCATATAACATGCATATTGGCATGCATAGACTTATGTTGACTTATGTTTTTATTCTGTTCAAAATAATAAAATCGTTAGTTTTGCAATTAGAACTCAGATTAATTTATTATCGTTCATTCGAGGCTTTAAATTTGTTCACACATCTTCTGACCGTTTTAACACCGTAATTTGCTTCTAAATAACGTTGAACGCGATAGCAATAAGATTGATATTAAATCAGGTGTTGTCTGCCTGGTTGTAAGCCTCCGTTAAGTTCGTTAGGTTAAGTCGGCTGCAGTTTCACATCGATAAAGATATGAGATTATTTAAATGGCAGATAAGGCTGCCCGAGACATAACACACAGGGCCCAATCGCCATTTCCGTTATACTTGTTATAGTCGCGATGAGTTGCGCGCACGCACGAACCCAAACGGCCGTTTGATGGTCGCGCTTGCTCTTCAGGGACTTGATAATAAATATTGATAGGTTACGAGAAGTTTGCCGACAAGACGTTGTAAAAGCAGCCTTTAAAGCCTCACGGGTGCTTTCTGTCATGCCCTCTTCTCTATCTTGCAATTTTATATATCTAATGGATTCGCGCATTTATATCTGTGGATATTTCTAGACGTTATTCACGTGCATTTAAATTCTATAACTGTAGGGTCAACTGGGGGAGTATAAGAGTGGCACAAAAAACAAGGTTGAATTTGACGTTATTTCATTCAAAGAATAATAATCATTTAATCGTTTTAACATCATCGTATTCATATTGTTCAAGATCTTATTCATTTCGTAAGTATGAAAATTATTTTTTTATTGTTCTTATAGATAAAAGTGCATCTTTTTATATCTTGTTTTCCGTCACACATTACCCCATAGTCGGGGTAATGTGTGAAAGCATACGGGGTAATTGTGATTTAATAAATAATTGTTTTTGTCAATATTTTTTCTGGTTTATTTTAGGAAATATATTTTATTTATATTTTATAATTCCAATTTATTTATAATTTCACTTCAAACTTTATCCGTATTGTGTGCAAGACGTGGGGGTTTAATATCAAAAGAGAATATATTCTCTTTTGATATTAGACATTTTTAGTATTTTTTTAATAATAATTAGCGTGTCACAAATTATTCCGGTTGGCCTTACTCTATGTATATATATGATGCGTCTGCAACAAACTGATGTGTTTTCATTCACATTTAAATTTTCTAGTTAAAGTAGATAATCGTTTTTTACCTAATTAAATTTTTTTTCTACATATAGTTTGTATTTATTTCTTTATTTGCCATTTTTTCATGATATACAGAACATACGTATGTTGAAAAAAATGTTTTTGTTATGAACATAAATTAATTTGTTTCATAATCGTGTAACAAAATGAATCACTGTATAAAAAATATTACTTTTGTGAAAGTTTTTTCCCGTAACCGTTACCCATAGAAACAAATACACATTTTTTTTATTCTATCCAAATGAATATGACGGTGTACTGACGAGATTCACAATCTAGCTCGATCAAAGTTTCTAATAGTAGGGTAAATATAAAGTTCTAAAATTGAGAATTATGCAGTCCCCATGCGACTAACACTATATTGATATAAAAACTCATAAACCTCTGATCTGAGAGAACGTGTAACAACTTATCTGTGACCGCGAAAGCGACGTTTTTTAAGACGAGAGATAGTTTCGACTCTGCGAAATGCTCGACTTTTGCTCCGATTTTCTTACACTTGTTCATCAAGGCCCTCAACCTCTCGACTTAAAAATAATGACGTCATCCATTAAGTTGACGAAAAATAGCGCTCACTTTGGGAGACAGTTGTGCGTTCATCATGGCGCTTTTTTTGGCGGCTCCTCTCTTTTGCCTCCGTTTTTTTCCAGCGCTCTGGTATCGCGAGTTTTCCACTCCCATCATTCGCATTTGTGCCAAGCTCTCGGCTCGTCTGGGTCTACCTAATGGAGTTTGCATGTTAAAGCACGTCTTTCGGAAGATCTTCGAGAAAAGACGCAGCGGCAAGAAAGGAGTGAGGGAAAGGTCGACGGAGAGGGAGGAAAAAAGAAAAGTACAGAGTGAGAGAGAATCCCCCGAAATGCACGTGTGTTTGTTCCAGGGAAAAAATCCGCATCAATTTGTACGGGTGACGCTCTGGCGGAAGTTTAATTGCGGTTTTTCGGTATTGACAAATTAAATGCGGTTATTGCCAGGGCCGGCTTGGCCGCCGGCATTAGGTGGAATTCAGTTAGGAATGTCAATATGAGGGTTTGACGTCCGGCCATTTTTTATTGATCCCATACTTTAGAGAGAGCGTCACCAGCGGTTATAATACACGCATTCAAACCGAATGAATTTTAATTAAAATTTCATTAAAAACTCTCATCTTCAGATTCAAAAACAAAAGTTTAACCGAGGGCTACTCGAGTTTCCTTTTTATTTTATTAGTCTCATGGTTTGTTTCAGTCGCTTTAATATTTAACTCACACTGTTATTTTTTAGCGCTCATCGACAAATGAACTTTCCTAGTCGACGCTTGTTATTATGTACGTGCGGATAAAATGCAAATATTTTTGCAGTATGATCAAGTCCTGCTCAGCAAAGATGATGCTGCGGATCTATAATTGTCTTGCATGCTGTTAAGTGCTATTTTTTCTACCTGACAAAGTCGATAAATGGTAAACAGACTTGGAAAATCGTTCATTTTTACATAGAATGAGAGGTTGAGTTGAGAACTAATGCCTTTCAAAAAGCAAAACGAGTGTTGCTTCTTCTACCTCACCCTTTGATGCCTTACCTTAAAAAAGTAAATGCATAAATGGTGGTGGCTTACGCGGGTCTCCGCAGCCAAATGTGCAAAGCTCACATTGTACTCTCGAGAGCTATAGTTGAACATTGATCGATCGATATTCAACTCACGCTGCTGTTTTTAGTTCCGAGCAAGTGTTAACGACTTGCAAGCCTCCGCGCTCCTTTTTTGCAGAGCATCGCGCGCGATTACTCATACTCACGACTCGTGAGAGATTCATTAATGGAGCGCGATACTATGATTCGATTATAACAGGAAGTGGTAGCGCCATATCGAACCGTTGTAAATATAGAAGTATATGGGTCAGACCATGGATTCAAAATGTGTTTCTTCTCAGGGTAAATTTATTTTTCACTCAGTACCACGCTGAGAAAAAAAAAGTATTGTTTGCTTCGTAGCGAGTTAAGTTTATTCGCCTTCCATGTAAATTGGTATTAGAAATAAAAGAAAGAGAAAAAAAGGATAAGAAACAAAACAGAGAAGGTGTAATTTTCACGAGTGTGTTTGGAATATCTTATAAGGAAATTTGGTATAAAATTAAAAGCGTACGCGTGAAAAGTGTACAAATAACACACAGTCTGCAGAGTCTGACATTAAATATTTCCTCGTTTAAAGCAGTTAATTTCGCTTGAATACTGACTAAACAAAATGAAGACATCTCAAGAGAAAAAATGATAAATATATAACAAATGACAAAATGCACAATGAAATTTCCATTGTGTTGAATTTTACGAAACATTAACACTTGACAGATGATATAGCGCCCACATCAGAAGTAAATTAAGCCAGCATGAAGCACGTTTGATGTACGGTCTACGGGAGGGAAACGATTCAAATACGCGCGATATCTGAAACGGTATCGTCGTTTCTTTTTCAAAGTACCATTTGACGTGGTCCGAAATGCTGCGCGATATTTTTTCATGTTGGCATCGCAGTCATTGACGCGCACGCGTGCGCACACGTGTGTGTGTCGTGTTATCAGCTATTGCACAAAAAGAAGACAAAAAAGCTAGCTTAACGGTTCACTGTAGACACTCATCGTTTCTCTTGTTCAATTCACGACGGAACTGTAATTGCTGTGACAAGGAGAAATGTGCGAATAAATATCAATTGATTATGCAATTCGACGGTTGTACTATATTTATAAGAAAACTAGAAAATAGATATATTCATTCACAAAATTGTGTTTTCGTGCTGCATTCTATATTATATATAGATATCATCGATTTATTGATAATTTTTGCAGACAAATTGTATAAATTGAATTAATTGCTATATCTACATATATAATCATCTGAGAAACAAAGCGCGAATTTAGCCCTCAAAATCGTGCTGATCCAGCTACTGAAAGTCTAATCATTTAGGAGGCCGCTTTTGCTTTTGATAAAAAGCACTTTAATGCAAGACAATTGCGAGATTTCGGTAGGATTTTCTGCACGCGTTGAGTATCATTTTTTATTTTTCAAACGCATCGCGCTCGCAAAGCCAGCATCCGACAGCGTGATTTTATTTACGACGCCGTAAATATCGCGTGGCTTGATTGCGATGTCGAATGTTTATTTCTGATAAGAGATAGGACGTTGCTCGTAAAAGGTGATCCACCTACCATACCTAATACTTTTCCGATACCTACTCGCGCGAATACCGCTGGGATATTTATTTATTTATTTATGTATTCTTTTGCCGTCAACACAAACGCCTGACACATCTACAGCATCATTGTAACAATATGATTTGTACGTGTGTACAAATGCAATATAACTATGGATGACAAAATTGAAAAAAAAAAAAAATCAAGTCGGATATATCAAGTTATAGGTATATATATTATTGGCCGTTGGACTATTAGATGTATGGTAAAGAATTTTTGTGTCAGCATCTCGCACTCTGTAGACGACAAAATCCGGCGTGTAAATGAATATCTATAAGCAAAGGGCTGGCGTTCTAATAAAAAAGCGAGTACGATTTTGAAATGCTTCTGGTGCGGAAATAACAAGAGCGCTTTTCTCTCGCGAACATTCTAACGTTGGGCGAGATGAAAACTGCGGCGTACAAAAAGGGGCAAAATAAAGCCGAAAGAAAAGCAAAAATAGAAAGTAGAGACGAGTAAACAAAAGCGGGAGTAAAAATAATACTCGTTTCAAGGTGGAAAAGCAATTCCGCAAACCCCACTACGTTGCTGTTACGTGAGCCTTTGTTCGGCCGCTTTACCGCGACGTTCTTAATACATATTTCTCAGCAGGTCTAAAACGGGGTCGCGTCACACGCCGGCCGTCTCAATCGTTAGCTTAATTCAACGACAGTCATCCGAAAAAGAGCGCGCCAGATACTTTCGCAAGATTTATCTGCCATATAAATTCTGCGCTCGGAACCCAATAAATCGAGGGTGTTTTATATTTTAGACCCGTTCTCAAACGGTACTTAAAATACTTAATCTCCGCGCTGATGGTGCTTTGCACTGCTGCGACATGTAATGGCTCTGCAGCCACTTTGGTCGCGCACACTTTTTTTCCCGTGTGGTCTCAAACGTGCCATAATTCCCAAGGAGTTCGACCCATGCGTAAGACGTTATATTCCTCTTGCACGTATTTTCGTTAACAGACCAACTACAATCGCTCGTCTTTTCCTCACGTCTGCTCAAAAATTACATCTTATATATTTCAAAAATACCACGCTCTCCTCTCATGCACATAGTTGCACGTGTGGGGATAGTTCAAATAGTCCCTCACTTGTCGATCGCTCGTCATTGTTAATGGCATTTTTTTCACTACGCTTTTTTCTCTTGCCTCCAAACACACCTCCATTTATTACGTGTCATATTTTTCTCCGTCGCTGGGGATCTCTTCGTTCAGCCATGCCTTTTTTCCACCCGATGATTGTCCACGACTTGACGAGTCTTGACATGACGTGAGAATCGAAACATCATTCATCCCTTAACTCTCAGAGAAATCTCAGTCCACCTTTTGCGTCCTCAATTGAAATTGTGAATGAAAAAACTTGACTTGCTAATTTTATCCGTGTTTTATTTATTTTTTATTTTTTATTTTTTATTTTTTTTTTTTTAATAAATGGACTGATACATCTTTTTATTTTTTATCATATTCTATGATAAAATGCATTTCAGAAACAAAAATTTCCACAAAGATATATCATTTCTTAGAAAAAAAAAAAAATGTTTGAATTTTAAATCATGTAAAATGTCACGAGTAAAATTATATATAGCGTCAACTTTCAATTGAAATAATAACAAAATCATCTACTCGAGTAAATTTTAAGTAAATTGTGGTTGAAATTCCAAAAATAATTGTAAAACGATTTGGAGTAAACAAAAGTTTAACAGTAAGTTTTTCCAACTTAGTAGGAGCAGGCTAACAACAAACGCCTCTCGTTTCTCGTTTTTTGTAAATGTAAACAAAAGTCGGAGCTTTATGGCTTTTGGTTATTTTTCTATCAATTACATTAATTCGACGTTCGAGTTTTGGGTCGGTAGGTTGACCAACTTGACATATTCGTATTTCATCGGTTCCGGGCAATAAAGCTCGGTCTTGTTTTGCCTTCTATCCGGCTGACCACTGCAGCGTGGTTCTGTTCTTACGCTCGCTGCATCCCATTCTGTCCTGTGAGAGGTTTTTTTTTCTTGGCATACATTTTCACTGCCATATTTGTATTCGATTGTATGCATGCAAATTTGAAATAGGTGACTTACTCGACAGTTGATACGAAAATTTCATCATAGAAAAATTCATATCAATATTTTCACTGCAACAACTTTTCTACAATTCCATATCCATACATTTGGTTAAATCAATCTGATTATTCAAGAATATTTCACAAAATTTGAAAATAAAATAAAAAATTTAAATCATTTTTTGATATGAACTTTATTTAAAATCTTCTCCTAATCCAAACTGAGATAATACAGGGTGTGTATGTTTTATAGAATAATATGAATTTCACAAAGCAAACGTCAAGGTCAAATTTTGATATAACATAGTTTCTTCCGAATGCATTTGATGTTCTTGTAAAATGCTGTATTTAATCCAGTGCAATTATATTTTGAGTTAGCTGAGACGAGTTCATCGCATAACGACTAGTTGAGAATGGTGGTGGCTCCTTTCCGCGTATAGTCTGTCCAGTATCCTCCAGCTCTTTTTCCTACTTTTACTTCTCTCAAGATTCGTTCAAGTTGGTTTTCTTCTTTTTAAGGCATAATTCTTTCAGTTAACTACCGCGTGTTCTCTCATATTCTTATACGATACTAAGCTACGAATGTTCTCTGATATGTAAAAACAACTGTAGAAAATTTACCTAATGGAAAAGTGTATATTCCAAGCTTTAATTTAAAAAGATATTAATGCAATGGTTGTGATGATGCGTGCGCTTGTCAACTTTTGTTCATCTCAGCTTATAAATGTGTATAATGCCTAAAGTTGGGTTTTATGATTCGTTCCTTTATTTTTTATATTCATAACTTTGAATGTTTGCGCTGTGAGAGTATAATAAACCGCCATATTTAATTTCCTCGTTTAAGAAAATTTATATATTTAATTATATTCTTCAAATGGTAAATACGCAAACGAATGTATAAAAACAAGCCAAGCAAAATACTAGCAAATATCAGTTATCTTTACCTATACTTGGGTCCCCGGAGTTAAAATATATATATTTTAACACCGCGGTGATAAAATTTATCTCAATGCATTAAATTTCAAAATTTTATTTTTAACGATAAAGAGTAGCACTCCAGGTATCAGAATTTTTCTCATTAAATTAATTTAATTCTAATTATTTATAATGTTATTCGGTACTAATATTAATTTATTATTGTTTCAGGTAAATACGTTACGCAGGTTGTTTAGTCGAGCTTCAATAGTTCAAGGGTGAGAGACTACGCTACAAATTTTTGACGTAATCTTGATGAAATTTAATTTTTTTTTTTCAAAGCGTGCATATTCTTTATTACAATTCGAAATTTTATTTTACTAAAAGACTAAAAGCAAATCACAGTTTTGCACTAAGCTCTTAAAATTTAAATAAAATTCTTGAAACTGGATTAATATGTTTGATTCGAGCAACGAAATAAGTAATTCTAATGTTATTCCATTGAGTGATACAAAATTGAAAAATACGCAATAGCAGTCACTTTTGACTATTGATTGAAAATGAATTTGATTGACATTTTCAAGAATTTACTTTGAATTCAGAATATTTAGTTTAAGCTGTATTTCATTTGAAATGTTGGAAAATCAACATGACTGAATCAGAATTCCATATTATGGTGTAAGGAACAAATATGTAGAGGGAAAAGATATTTAAAAATAAAAATTAATTTCGAGAAAAGCAAATAAATTGAAAATATATACTCCATAACATTGGCATGTTGTCAAGCATGCCTGTTGTATTAGAAGTTGCGTTAAAACTACATGGTATGATTGATGCTCTTTCGTCAAAAAGATTGAAAAACAGGTTTGAAATTTGTTGGTTTTAATAATCAAATATTTAGTATGCCTATTGATTATTTCATTAAATTAAACATTTGTATTCAATTATTAAGTTTACTCAATTTTATGATTTCATAATTATGATCATATAAAATTTTGTTTTATGCAAGTTTTGTTTACCAACATATAAATCATTAACCCTGTTTTTTTATCCTTTAAACACGTTGATACAGAGGTTTTGCAACTAAAACCATCAATGTACAAGAAACGTATATTCTTCAAAGTCTACTGAATGTTTTAAACTTCTTCGAATATGATAAAAAGTTAGAAAAAAAAACATTTTTTTTATTCAATAATAAATGCAATTTCACTGTATCTTGTATACATGTATACATTTAAAATACATTTAACGTTAATATTTTCCCATAATAAAAAAAAAACACATTTTCATTGATTTCAACATGTTTTTATTCTTAATCCTCATCAATAATATGTTAATCTTTGATTATGTTTGTCTGTCTGTCCTTCAATTACGTTAACATAGAAGTTTTGCAGTAAAAAAATTCGAACAAAAATATAAAGGATGTCTATCAGTAAACAAATAATGGACAATAATTCACCAAATGGTTCGAGGGTTTATATACGTAACTCATGAGCACACACACAAAGTCCAGAAGTTTCAGTCATAAATTCAATATGCGTAAATTATTATAAGCACTATAATAATATACAACACGGGGAAAAAAGTCCAGATCTGACCAGACGTGGAAATAGTCCTGATGATTAGATCAAAATATGCCGAATTGTATAAAATTTAATTCATGTCTGATTTTACATGATCAGGTAGAATTTTATTCAATTAGATCCATTTTCAGGTCTGATCAGACCTGAAAAATAAGTACATCTGACTCGATTCAAGAAAATTTCCATGTCTAAAGTCTAACTACGTCTGTCCTGAACTTTTTTTCCGGAAATTCAATTACATAAGAAAACATAATTTTTGAATTTTTTTACTTGATCAACTCTTTGTATTTGTCTGAAAGAGAATCAATTAAACACTTGAGTTTTATCATAATTTCCAGAAGAGACGCATCAGTGTTGGTCGGCTGTTATGACTTCTATAACAAAAGTCATAACAGAGACGGGCTTTAGATAACCTTCTGAATGTTTTAAAGGATAAAAAATTCTAATTTCATTTGTTTTTTTTTTTAATTTTGAAAATAAATACTGTGAAACTAGGAAATATTTTGTTCTTTGATTGTCGTATCCTTTACGGAAAATTACTAAAAACCTTCAAAAATCTGTAGTAATTTTCCGTAAAAGAGAAACATAAATTGTAAACGACAATTTATATTTACAAGTGGTATAAATTTTCTTTTTTTTTTTTCGTCTTAAAAAAGTGTTAATGTAATTGAACGATTGTTGATGTTGTTAATTTTCGTCAAAGTTCAATTTGGCTCAGTGGATCTTTCACTCGAGGCTTTGGCGGTCTTATGAGGTCCCTTTTTAGGCTTATGAGAAAGCATTTTTTTCTTTTTTTTTTTTTATTACATTTTAATAAATAGATAAATAAGATTGATCAGTTATTTTCAGTGAAATAACAAATAATATTTAAATAATGGTCAAAACATTTATAATATCATAAATTTGTTTAAGTCTAGTTAAAAAAACTGGTAGAGTTTTGTGTAGTTTTTCTACATTAAATGTAGAAATTTAACACAGAAGAATGTAAACACATTCTTCATTGAAATAAATGGATAAAAATAATTGGCCAGTATGTAGCTTATATGTTTTTATCTGGTTCCTATACGGGCAAATATTTAATTAGTATCAGCTTAGTTTGTCTAGTTGTCTTTTTGAACTTGGCGATGTGCGGACAAATGTTGTATTTATATAGGACATAATTATTTATCCGACAATTGATCAAATGGTATGCTCAAATTAGCTTCTCGCGCTGGTTTACTGGAATGCACACTTTATTCCTATTGCAAATAATATTAGCGGAATAAAATGACTCCGTATCGATTAAACGAACCCGTTACATTCATTTGATGTTAATTTGTGCCGTACAGTGTACACGTCCGCACGGCAGGTTCATAATTGGATCAGACGCTGACCCGCGGCGCCGTGCAAATCAAACTTTATTAATATTAACAAACTTAGAGAAATCGTTGCTTCTTACAAGCCGGTGGTAACAAAGTTTAATATACTTTCAATATCCGATACGGGTTGGTGAGTGAGACCCTTTCTTCTGTAGCAATTTTGCCGGCAAAAAAAAAGGAACTGAAAAATTAATCAATCGGGTGTTTTGTCGCAGCGTCCAGCTTTAATGAAACCCGCAGTTAATTCGGCCGTTATCGTTATTGAAAACTTGATACACCATTTTATCATGACATTATTATATCCGTGTTTGTAATCTCGTTTTACAATAAGCCGGATATAAAAGTGCCCAAATAAAAACTAAGGAAACGCTTTTGATATACTATTTCAGGAACGACGTGAGGTCCAATTACTTTCTCATCTGTTCGAGTCCAGCACTTAAGAACCGTCTTTGCAAAATCGTTCCTCTACGTGATACGTCGATTTTCGTTCTCATTCCACTTGCTCTTATTATTTGATATATTTCCCGGTGGCGTGCACGTCAAGTGTAAACAAGCGGCATTGTTGCGCCAAATCCGATGCTGCAAGTTCAATTACGCTGGACGCCGTCGACTTCACCGATACAATGTTTGCCCGCGACATTATTAATAGATATCCATGCTGCTACCACACCTGATGCTTGTCTGCTCTGTCGTAGATGAATCTAACCTTCAATTTTGACAAGAATTTTCTGTTATCTCAACTATTTTTAAATTCATATAATTTATTCCACAAAATTGAATAAAACAAAAAATACTTATTACCTATATTGTATATTATGTTTCATGTTTCAAGACAAATTGATGTACTTTGATTTTATGTGTTTTTATAAATGTAGATGTTCGATTTATAAAATTGTGTGAAAGACAGCCATTTGTACAAGCCATTTGACATGATGTAGTTGCCTGAAATAAAAATAGCAAAAGGTCAAAAGTCGATCTGAACATTCACATTCAATGACTGATTAACAGCAGGGGAAAAGCAGTTCAGGCATAGCATGGCTAACTCTCTCGTGGTAGCAAATGTTTTGTTTGATAGTGCAAGCCATAGCGTCGAACCATAATTTCATTTTTAATCTCGATTACACGTGAATTCATCCGAGAATGACGACAAGAACTACTGCAATAAAGCAAACCAGTAGAAGGGTTGGCCAACGACTCGCCTCGGATGTAACGAAAATGAATGATAGCGTTTCTCTGTAATTAATTTAATGTGCGAGAACATTCTTCTTTTGTACATGCCACGTGCTGCAAGATGTATGTCAAAAACTCTTATCTGGTCCTTAACTAACTGTATTGACCAACTATTTTCCCATTTCAACTTATCCTTATTGAGTTATCACACTGACTTGAAAAGCAATCAATTTTAACCATTAGATGACGTTTGAATTTAAATGACAATCGCTTAAGAAAATTCATAACTATTTTCAATTACACCTAAAAAGTGAGTGTTTTATTTAATATAAATAAATAGTAGACATATATTTAAAGTATTTTAAAAACGGAAACACTAGTTTTAATTCACATCGCATCTCGTATATTTAAATTTTATTTTCTGAGGTACACATGGAAATAATACGTACACAGAGAGTATGAAAATATCCAGAGAGAGTCCTTATAATTGAGAAATTATGTTCAATAAAAGAGTAGATCTTGAATATCCTGCGGTTTAAAATTATTACGATCAATAAATTTGAACGATTGATAAACGCAGAAAAACAAACAGAGTGCTCTGAGAAACGATTGTCGACCGTAAATATTTCGATGTGAATTCAAGCGGTGATCTTTTTTCATGTCATCTGGCGAACGATAAACTATGACTCCGCAGTATGTGAGTGCAAACAGCCTCAATTAGCGTGTCATATATTACTTAAATACGTCGCGAGGTTCTGTTACGTAGCACTCCCGATAGGTGCTACAAAGTGCTCAACAGGTGTTCGACAAATGTGTCTTAAAGCCAGCATTGCAGTTGTATTACGTAATAAAAGTAAGCAATTGGCCTGAGGCTCGATATTACGTCGCGAAATTTAGGCTCGTTTATCCGTGAGCGCCAGATTGCTCAAAGTTTCTCGTGGATCTCAAGCCTTTTCTACCAGAATTTCAGCGGCACTTTTTTTTTTTTTTTTTTTTTTTCAAGTATCGTCTACATGACCTAGTTTTTCAGTTACGTGTAAAATAATCGTCACCGCGTTATTAAATTCGTGCTCTTATCCACAGAAAATTCCGTGTTTTATGAGCATTGCGCAAGCACGTGCACATTTACAGTGGCATTGTGCGATGTAACAGAATGTCAATCCAAGTATAAGTCAGAGATACACAGTCAAACGATTCAATTCAATAATGGAAAAACAAATATAATGGTGGCGGGCCAACAAAAACGATCCGCATGTTGGGCAGGCGTGTCAAAAACTTTCGGGCGTTTAATTCGGATTTCTTTTGACAGATAAGAATATACTGAGAAGTAGAAGAATAAGAGAGCCAAAACATTGAGCGAGGTAAAAAGCCAGACAGACAAACAGCGTCTGGAAACAGAAATAGAGAGTCGATGGCTCCTTTATCTTGCGTTTCTATAAGCGGGTTTACATTTTTCACGTTTGAGCTCGATCATCGATATATATATTAAAGGCAACGACACTAGAGGCACACCAAAGCGTGGCAGTGTCCATTCGACATAGACAAAGCCGAGAATTTTCTTCATTTAACGCTCGGTCTGTTCGCGTCTCTAAACTTGCGTACGGAATACCATCAAGATTCGCAGAACCAACGTGATTTCACGAGTCCAAGAGCACGCTGCGAATTAATTTGGTGGGCCAAGCAAACGGCAAATAATAACCACAGTCAAGGCCACGGTCGTATTAGTTTTCTCCTTGGATAATCGTGAATAATTGGATGCCGACGAATCAGCCCGATTTATTGTTACTTGCGGGCAAAGATCAAATTCCTGCGAACGAACGTCGTCAAAGATGGCCGTCAACGCAATATGAACGAGTCAGAGAGCGGAATCAGCGATCAATTTTTTACGATAATCTCAAGGCGGAAAAGATTAAGTGTGAGAATGAATGGTTGCGTTTCAACTAGTCGCAGAGATCGTGTAAGAATGATGAAGTGTAACAAATCAATGATGCAAGATCAAACATTAAAATTGAAATTTATGAATGAAGAGCCAAGGGAAATTAAATCCCGAAATGAAATGTCGAAGACGAATGATCATGAATAAGGGATGATGAACCTCTTTGTATAGCAGAGTGCCGTGATGGTGATTTTATAAGCGCGAAACGTTTGTTTTTCACTTTTTTCACTCAAGCATTAGATGTTTATTTATTTATATATACATATATAGTTTGGTTTGAATTTGTTTTCGCGACTAAAAAAGTGTCGCTTATAGACGTTGCTGATTTGGGATTATAACATTTCAACGTGGAAGCCGATAAGCATCGTGACGACGAAAGAGTAGAAAAGAAGAAGCTAGAGTTAAAGTAAAAAGTGCCATCATGAATAACGAAACTGAGTAAAAGTAATTGGAATAACAGGGATTTTGCTGTGAGAAGCTAGCGCGAGAGGTTAACATTATTTAGTTTACAACCGCGGTGAAACTTTTGGAGATGATAAATGATAATAATTAAAAAGGAAGTGAGGGTGATTTTTTTTATTTCGCGCCAAGAGGTGGCGCCCTCTCGAATCTCATCAAGATGTACGAGGCCCAGCGAAATCTCATAGTGCTAGTTAGCTGGCCCGTGAGTAATGGCGGTTTTTGCGGAGTTTCAAGAAGATGAAGCCGTTGGCGTAATTACCAGTCTCGTTAGGCGAACGCACCCTGTGCGCTGGTGTCAGAGCGACTCGTATTTAATTAGTGCCGGTCTCATATATGCGTAGCATGTCTTTATTAAAGTCTCCGCTTATTTTACCCACGGTGTAGTTTACTTAACGTGCTCGTTTTCCCTCTGAACTTATGACTGGATTCTCTAGTATTCAGCAACAATTTTTCACTGGTATCACACAGGGGACCATAATTTGCGCGGGATTATTTTGAATCATCGCTTAGCCGGCCGGCGATTCTTTCATTAACGCGTCATTTGGATTCAAAAACGGCGTTAGCCTTAGATGCGTACGAATATCCTTGAATGGTGGTCCAACTTGTCAGCAAAAACATTTCATTTCCAGCACTACCGCGCGAATAATCCGTTGATGATATTCATTCGCGGATGCCCAAAACGATACGAATCAACGCCTTGCTGGGAATCTCCAGTGCGGAAAACCGCGATGCGCAAAACAGTAAGGTTAAAATGGTGCCGCGACTATAACAATAACCATTGGCGTAACCGTAAAACCCAATGAATATCGCTAGCGAATTTTCTAGGCGCCGTACGGCAGGGATCAATTACGTACACGCCGTGGCCGATCAATCTCTGTGCCTTGAAATGTTCAAATATTCGTAATTCAAATTTTCAACCCGCTGCATTATAATATTATCGGTATTCACACTCTGCGTCCATTAATTATCGGCTACACCGCGCCGCATCGCGCAATTTCGTAATTGTGCGCATTCGCCTCTTAATATGCGAGCACCGAATTTTCAAAGGATTTTCACGCTAATAAAATTTCAACCGAATTTTGTTTTCTCGCCGGACTCTCCCTTCCACGCGCTTATATAGTGCATTGCTTCGCTTACCCCGCCATTTAACGAGACCCTGTCGTCAGCCATTGTACCGTTTACACGATTACGCGTTTTCCCTGACTCGGTATAATTGTGTGTCGGCAGCGTGTATATGCGCGCGCAACCAGGCCTTGCTTTCGATGGCACCCAATTTCACCAACACCAGCTTGTTTCCGCTATTTATTAACCCACGTTTTTTTCCTCACAGCCACTACTTTTCTTTCTATGCCGTTGATGTGACGAAACTTCTACGCTTCCTCCCCTCTCGTTGGTTACTCATTCGCACATTGTCCACAAATTAAAGACTCATAGCACCGCCTTTCATACAAAAAGTTGATTCATTAAAGATGAAGCTTTTTCTAACCCACTATTCTATTTATTCTAAAACCTACACAACTCTAATGTTCACAAAATAATATTTTAATAAATAACTACTCTATATAACTATTTCAATATATTGAACATTTTTTTAGTGTTTTTGAAAATGATTAAAGCAATAAAAAGATTTTCTTATTTCATTATTTATGAATAATCATGATTCTTGAGTGAAAGATAACCTCTCCTAATTTTGAGAAATGATTGGAAGACCAATGTAAAATATGTACCAAGAATTGCAATGTAGACCCTCCTTTTTGGCCACAAACAAGATAATAATACATTTTTAGCTCACTTATTTTAGCATAGTAATTTTTACCATATTCTATAAGTGTATACCAATTGATCTCCCTTTTAAAATAGGTACATATTTTTATTAATGAGTTGATTTAATAATTTGAAAACAAAACACATTTTTCAGCGGGGTGCAGTAGAATTTGTTTTTACTTCAAAAAACATCATGTTTTACAACACTCAGCACGCTTCTTTTGAGCTTACAATATACTTATGAAGGGGTGCTTAAAGTGTTGCAGTGGGAAACGATCTAAGAGATATTACCTTGGCATAAAAATGTGCACAAAACCGGTTTAAACGTGTGGTGGCAAACGCTTGTCGAATTAGTATGAAATTAGAAGGCCAAGTGATCCCAAAGGGCAGGCCAAGCAAGGGAGGACAAATAATAAAATACAAGTGCGCGCATTCTTATTTCACTTTTTTTTTATTCGTCTCTATATTTATATATAGATATACATGATACATATATATCTCTATGCGTATATATAGATTCAGATGAAACTCTTTTAGAAAAACAAATATTAGAGCAAATTACTGCCAGAGCCGTTGGAGACAATAAAAATGGAAAATATATAATGAATATTACCTGTATTGCCGCAAATATATTTTTGAGACCGAAATATACTTTACTTATATATTCAAAATATATTTTCGTTCGTGATGGTTGATTTCAAGATAAACCGAGCTTCATGAACAAGTACCGAGAAAAAAGGATAAAACTCTTGATGTTATTAATTTTAATCTATTTAGATACTCTTGCGTGGAACATATATAATCATGTTCCAAAATGTTTCGCTAGGAGCTCTCCAAAAGGAATAAAAGAAGATTGAATTTGGAAAAGATTGTGAAAGATAAATATTATGATGGAATCTTTCATATATCCGCGACTTATCAACGTGCCCGCAGAAAAGGCAATTTAATTAACTGGTTTTTACTTGTGTTTTGTGCAAAATCATTAATCAAACCTGGATGAGTCTCTTCATTTTCAAGTTGCGCTCCTTCTCATAACCAGGCATTATCTCCTGATGATGAATTGGAGCAATTGGTACGGAGCTTTTTCTCTGACAATAAAGTCGCAGAAAATGTAAAACTTGACAGGGTAAGGAAGTGAGCCCGGATAGGCCTCTTGGGTTTGGGTTGACTGGCCTTAATCTGGCTTTTTTGCTCCCTCGCGACCTTGCTCTATCCCTCGAGTCCTTTCGGTGTGTCTCCGCGTTGCTCGTTCTCTTTCACTTGTATTGCATTTTGCTGAGAGTACAGAGTTAACAGCAATGCGGTTGGCACTCCTGCCACGCGGCCAACAGTAGTCTGCTGCGAGAGCAACGAGCCGAATCGACCGATCAATAACACGTGTGTACGCACGGTCTCATAGGTGCTTACAACCACGCGTAAAACAGCTCACATAAACTCACCCACCCACGCGCACATTTTACTACGCACCTTTACTACTCACCGAGACCCGGCCCCGCGCCCCTCCTCCTACACCAATACGCACCCTCTCACTCTCTACTCTACAAACACACTCTCAGCAGGCGGCTGCACACTCAAGAGCGATTCAGGAAACATTCATCTTTCGTAAAACGCATGACAGACATTTTTTTTCTTTTAACGCAATTAAAATAATCCTGCATGGAAAAGTTGATTAAGAATACTTGTACTCATGGAAAAAAAATCATTATTTTCATATAATCATCATATCAAAAATCGTTATTTCCTATTTTTTACTTTTTCAAAAACCTCGTCGTTGTCTTTGTACATACTGGCTTGAGTAAATATCATTTTTAAAAGTCTTTGGACATCCACCACTCCATTTCACATAGATTAATTATTTGATTCATTTGAAATATTTTCATCGTTTGTCCGTTATATTTTAGCAGCGCAACTTGTATAGACGGTAATGCGGTTTAATGGATTATGTGCCACTGAAGTTGGGTCAGAATTATAAATCACAAAACCTGATGACATGTATGAGAAATATTTTACTATATTTTTGTTAGAAACAAATAAGAAGAAACAAAATTCAACAATTTTTAAAATTACATACACAGACTGACCGCGAGTCAATATTGCGAGACATATTTTATTGTCAAATCATATACATCAGCATACAAGCAATCATGCGCTGATAAGCGTACGTGCCGCTTTTTGTGATTCAACTCTCGTTCATCGAATGATGTATTCAAAGAGTTTGACGTCACGTTAATGTTTTTTTTTACAAATTTATTTCTATTATTGACAAACTTTAAATAATTTCTCTTCGCGGTTGTCCCAATTTCTTTACTTTTTTCTTTATATATTTTAATTCAATTATTTTTGTTACTTTATTTGTCTCATTTCCATTCACACTCGCATATGTATCATCAGTCGCAAGCCATATCATCAGTTGAATCAACGTTGGTTCGACGTTGTGCAAAAAATGTTACCGTGTTTTTAGATAATTTATTGGACCAACGTGTTGATAAAGAGTCGCGATGAAAAAATATCAACTGAATAAATGAGTAGCCAAATTCTGCTAATTTCGAACTTGTGTAATACCCAAATGAGAGAGTTTGTTCCGTCGGAATCTTTTGTTGTTTATGATAATGTCAAATCGGGAGTGTTCGACATTATACAGATTTCGTTATTTCAAATTGATGATATGATTGTTGTCTAATTTAACAAAAAAAGTGCGATACGTTCTCTGTCATTTTGCAGATCTAAAACCAAACAAAATGAATTTTCATAATAAAACTTTAAAGGATAATGATTTTTAGATTTCGAGGCTAAGATTGTTCGTAGAAATCATTATTTGTTTACATTTTTCATCGAAAAATGATGTCTTATTATGCAACAAATTCTTTCTTTGTTGCACAATTGCTTCAGTATTTTGAAAAACAACAGTTTTTTAAATTTTATTCACAAAGTCCCAAACTCCGTGACAACTGACATTCCACATCAATTTAAGGTAATGCGTAGGTCAATCTCATTTTTTTTTTCTCACATTTGTAGAGACATCGTTAATGCCATTTTCGTTACACATATATGATTTGTGCATCACCTTGAACACGAAATATTACATTAAAAAAAAAGAATGTATTGCTCATTTATGGTATTGAAAGAAAAGATATTAATTACGAATAAGCACACTTGAAGGACATAAAATAATTCGGAGATGTGCGATATTTTATAGTGTTACCTGTTGTTATATTGAAAATTCTGTTTTAATGATAGCAAAACGTACCTTTTTTTCCTTATCTGTCTACTAAGACATGTTCTTTTCAATCGTTTTTGTTGTATTCCAATGTTTTTTTCGAAATGGTATCTTGGCAACGAATTGTTTTTATTTTATCAGATTTCAGTTCAGTTTCATCAGGTCAATTAGAAAACTCGCTTATTAAAACTTCCTAAAGAAACCTAGATCATATCTAGTTTATTGTGTTAGACATAACAACTATTATTCAATTAAAAAAAAATGGAAATATATATATATATATATTTGTTTTTATAACGTAACTGATGAAACAATTATTATATCTGTGAAGCATCACTGCAAAAATTGCCCATTAAGACACACAAAACAACGTCGTAAATTGATTAAAGTGTCTTATTTGAGGACACTTGTTTTTACAGTGATGTTGCGTGAAAATATAACTTAATATATTGTTGATTTACAATTTACAAAAAATGTGTTCATTTTTTAATGAAAAAAAGAACGCCAACGACATAGATATTAGAAGCAACATCATTGGTACATAACATTGGCAAAGTGTTACAATCTAACGTTTACCTAATATTGGCCTTTCATTATCGAATAACGTCGATGTGCGACTTTGCCTACAGCGCAACAAAGTACAGTACTACTGTATTTTTCTGTTTGGGAAACGACTGACTTTATTTTGAAACCATTAAGACAAAAAATGTTTACATTTCTTTAATACCTCGAAACGATCATAGTTATTGAATATCATCAACTTGCATCCCATCTTGCATGGGAATGATATTTGTCAATTTTTTCACAGTTTTTCAATTTATTTTGGCTGTATAGCAATACTGCAATGATTTCCAAATTATTTCAATTTCCGAATTAAGCTTTATTGCACTGCTTTTAGGTCTACGCCCGGAAATTGTTTTTAAAAATTACACCAAGTTTGAAATGATTTTGAAAAATTTTACCAAAATTAAATGATTCAGTTGTACGTTCGTTTTTTCAGGATTTGAATATATTTTTCCCTGTTTGAGGATTAATCCATTGATCTGGCTTAATCTTAGTAATAAAATGTTATCCTTTTTTTATTTGGCTGATAGGTAATTTTACGCCCAAATAAATATAACATCTCAGTTTTTGTATAGAACTGGCGAGGATACGGATATAAATTTAATGACGATTGGGGCATGTTTTCTTTAACTACAAAATCAAATGAATCCTCTTTTTCACTTGATTACGGGATTAACATTAACGGGTAAAAACATAAAAGCTTCATTTGTTAATGAAACATGAAATGCTACTTATTTGCTTCTCTTGAGCTTTTTTAATGCACAATGGATCTTTGCTGATACGGAATATATACGCACTGTTTCGTCATCTTATCACTGTGTATTCCAGCTCGATAGGAAAGAACTCGATTGGCATAAGATGAATGGCTGTGGCTACTTGCGAAAGAAGCGAAAGAACGCTTATGATAAATTGGTCGGCGTAATGTGTATAAAGACGAGCACCATTTTTTAAACGTGAAATGATCGCTCATTAATTTTGTGTCGAATTACACGATCATACTCAAACGTGGAAATGTACGTCAACGCAAAAAGTGAATCATCATCTACTTAAGAAACTCGGTCGATAGATAAGATTTATTTTGCTGACATGCATGGAAGCTCGCAAAGACTCGCGGTTCATTCAGGGACAATTTAAATTCGTTGAGAAAACTAATGGAAATCGATTGGAATGAACAAGTGGTGCGCAGAATGTAGTTTGAGTGCCCGAAGGCAAAATCTTATCGGAAAGTAAAAGACGATATCGGCCACTCATACGCGTTTCTTGACGTTTAGCAGATCTTCTTATCGCCAACTAATCCCACTTTCTCGAGACCAACTTCCGCTCTCAAATAATCCCGAAAGTTCGTGAGTTGTTGTTGCCGACTATTATATATCACTTTGCCCGGAAATTTCCACCATCTTTGAATTCATATTCTTCGTGCATTTGATTGTGTATATTACGTGCGTATATCATATTATTATTTATTATGCTTTTCTTACTTTCTTTTCATGTTTTTTGCATTTTCACATTTGATGCACGTTTATAAATTATTACTTTGTATCCACCGATCAAAATTCTAAACGTAAATCAATAATCGAGTTGGCACTTTGATTGATGTATTGAAAAACCGAAAAACTGAAATTATAATATATAAAATTCTCACAAGAATTTACTATATTACTTTTCTTGCAAACAAGATGAGTAATATTTTCTTACACCTCAGACTACTATGTACAACTACAAGGATGAAAGGGACACCATGGTAGCCATACACCGCATTCATTTTGCATGGCGCTTAACACAACAACTCATTAATTATGTTGCATTTTGTTTGTTCAAAACCAAACAACTAGAAGTGATGCCCATTGTCTTATGACTCATCTATTATTTATTGTAATATTACTATTTTGTAACCCGTCGAACATAATTCGATGTAGAATAATGATTTAATCATGTTATTTTGTTTAAATTGTATTTAATAATAATAATAAAACTGTTGAATTACCTGAAACAAAACACTAATTGTAAAAATGTTAAAATATTCGATAATTTGTTTTGAAACAATGGCTGCGCAAGTCGAACTCATAACTAAAACAAAAGTAATTTAAAGTTAAAGTCACAGAAGGAATTAAATCAGGCGAAGCTGACTTCTGTTCATTTCTCGAGTACAATTTCTTTTGCGTTATCGGGGAAAAAATGAACGGCGTGTAAACAAGCAGAAACTAATTCGAACGTATTGCTGGGCGGAATTCGTGCATTAGTTCGCCAACTGTTGACACAAGCGTCGATTCCTCGGTAAACTTTGATGGCTGCTGTTGTTGATGGGACAAAATTTTTTCGTGATTATGAGAGTGCTGCTATATTTCACCACAGATAAGGGATCGATTGTTTGAATTTTTATCCCACAGTGTAAAACAATATGTGTGTTAGCAATATAGGATGATTCATAGAAGAAGAATGGTTGGTTAATATTTGGCAAATATTCGTAATCGGACGAGACAAATTACGCTTGTGAACTGGCGGACTAGACCCCACGTTTCTCGTTATTTTCTTGTCAGTGTTTTTTTCAGTGTTTCGCGTCCCTTCAATTTTTCTCCGATGTCACACACATCTCCTTGACTCGTTTCATTCATTACACGTAAAAGGTGAAGGCAAACGTATATACAGAACATGCCATGCACTTGAATTTGAACGCGACCAAGAGTAGATATAAAGAACATATAAAAGTCGTGAAAGAAAAGGAGCTCACTTCACATTTTTCTTTCGTTCTTTTGCTTTCACTCAGCTTTCTCGGCAACGACGAATTCTCATATAAAACAAGCCAAGTTTTTTTTTCCAAAAGTGATGTGGTAATTTGAGTGTTTATACAAATGAAGTGTAGACGGACCGAGCAAAAGTTTTCGTGAACTTGTAATTTAATGCAAACGTTACAGTAATGGAGAAGATCTACCGAAGTTGACTTCGCGGCTGAGAAACGAGAAACTTAAAAACTTGAAAAAAAATTTTTTTTCCTTGTTTCATTTACGTATTCAGGTAATGGCTCGGTGTATATATTTAGGTACTCTATGAAATGTTTATTTAACATTAAGGATTTCCGTATATTCCGACATTTGTTTCCCCCCCCCCCAAAAAAAAAAAAAAAAGACTGCGTAAAACGTTTGTTAAGTGTCATTTTCACGATGATATAAATTTACGAGACAACTGTGTGCAGAAGTTAGTAGCGTATTTCGAATTATAAAATATTCTACCTTTTGTACGTATAGTATATTTTATTGTATTATTGACGTTCTACATTTTTATTGTCTTGCAATGCACAATATCATTGAAACATTTGTGAATTCGTCTACTATAAACTAAACTGATGATAAAAATTCCAATATAGATGGATCTCTCGAAATTTTTTGATACATGAATATATATTAGATGAAAATGTTAGCAACGTTCAGAGCAAGTGGATTGAAAAAAAATAGTCAGCAAGTTTGAGCCATTTTTCCAAAACATATAGTATGTAATTCATATAAATATATATATATATATATATATAGATGAAATGAATCACAAAAGGGAACTGCATCAAGCTGATACACTAAATTCATTTTATGTTTCACATATAACTGTGATGCACGTGCGTCGTAACAACTTACATTTCTGGAAGAAGTTGTTCGCTCAGTCGTTAAACTTTGTCCAGACTTATAAATTACTCGACACCTTTACGATTACAATACTTGACCCAAAAGATTAAAACGCAATAATCTCAACTTTACTTTTGTCTTATCCAAAGATAGAGTATAGGTCTCAACGTACAGAAAACATTTATTAATATATATATAGTCAGCAAATATATGGAATTATAAACTAATTTAGAATTGAACTGTTGGTAAATTGATATTAAAATCAAATTTTATATAACGAAAAGAGCTTATTGTGCAGGACTTTCTTGAAAAAATGTCATTTTCCAAAAAAGATGTAATTATTCCCCTCGCTGATGAACAGTAATTACCAGATAATCGAAAGTAAAATAACCAATGAAAACAAATTGTTCTCTTAAACGGGAACAATTATTATCTAGAGTCATTTTTCCGAATGATCCATTTATGAATGTGACTATTATACAGTAATTATTTGGTTATAAATAAGTAATACAACATAAGAATATTTTACAAGCAAGCATTTTTATTAATTTTTGTTGTTTTTCTTTTTTTTTCAAAACATTGTTGTACACTGAACCATTCGAATCTTTCATTTTTATGTATCACTTTTTGTTCTATTTCAGCGTGGATGGTTTGTGTTTGCATGCATTTTGGCGGAATACGCGTTTATCTTGGTCCGTGACTTCCGTTGCTTTCGTTTTTCGGCTCGTTTTTCCCTGGTTTTCATTAATTTTTTATCCGACTTTTTTTTTCGGTCGTTCTCGAGTTACATACAAGGATGAGTGAGCCGGGCTTTTGTAAATCGATTTGTTCAGCTAATTGCGGTCACCCGGTCATTAGGGTAATTGCGTCTCACGTGCGCGTCGCAGTGTCGCTATTTCCGGCAGATTATCTTGTCAAGGTCGGATTGTCAGGAGAAAAGTCTCACGCAAATAAACAATTTTGACAAGAGAACGTCATAAATGATGAAATGTTACTTTATAAACTTGGATTGTATAAGTTTATTTCGTTCAAGACTTGTTGGTGATCGACTCGGAGAGCTTGTTGTCGTCATCGTGATGATGCATTTTGAAAATGTCATTATCTATATCAAGTCAAGCGAACGACATTATTGAGTAGCAGTGAGTGAGTCATTGACACGTCATTTTTTTGTCACCGTTACTGTTACATGAGTTATTAAAAAAATCTAATTATATATATGACGATGAAACGAGAGTGATGAATGTATTTGAAGCGAAAGCGAGCATGGAACGGGAGGACTGATAAAAAGAACAAGTCATATATGAGAGAATAAACGAAGCCGCGGATTTTGAACCCGCCATTGATATAAATTTTGTTCGAACAATAATGCCCGGACAAGTAATGAATAAATTTCGTAAATCATCGGGACGGAAGACATGTTTATATTACAATGATAATCAAAATGTATAAATAATAAGCAGCGTTATTACGCGCACAAATAACACGCAATGAGTAAATGGCATGTAGAGGTCATTGATGACGTTTCCGTAGTAAACGAGATATATATCTATATAGCATAGCATAGCATAGCATAGCATAGGACAGCACCTATAGCGTCCTGCAAACGTGGCGTCCGATTCGCTTTGCTAATTCCGGAAGTGACGTCATACTCATCGTAACATATACCGTAAGCAGTTGACAAAGCACGATCTTTTCAAGTCTCACGATAGCCTGAAGGTTAGTTAGAAGTGCGCGCGCATCGCGTATATTGCATGGAAAACATGATGCCTGCAACCTGTCATAATGATTCCTCCTTGAATTTACATATAAATGGCTCTTGTTGTTTTGTCTCTCCCATAGCGTAGGCTCTTTCTTGCAGAGATAACGACGACGCAATGGCTAAATAATATTTGTCGCCGTACTTAATTCGACACTTGTTTATATCAGCCGAAAACAGACGTGCGAAAGCACTGAGTAAATCATTGTCTCGCGAAATTTATTTGTCTGCCAAATGGCATAAATTTGATTTGCCCCGCAAAAGACATTTTTGCGTCGTTCAAAACTCGTCCCGAGGAAATGCGCTTAACGTTCCCCAAATTGTTCATTTGCGGTGGACAAAAATAATGCGACAAATGTTTTAATCCAGCATCGATCAATATTAACGTGAAAACTTTGTCAACCGACGACACAAAATGCTCAAGATAATGCCGCCGCGATATTTTATACGCAACAAGCTCCTTGAGGACGAAAATGGTAATAACGCATTTTGGTTTCATTATAAAGGATTACTGTTTAATCTGAAAACAAATGAACACTTTAAGGCTGTCCTTAAAAGGATTTCCGTCGTAATTGTCTTTTTGAGGGTAAAAATGGCTGTAAAGCGTAACCGTTTAATTATAAAGGAAGTCTCTACCATTCAATTAAAATACTGTTCCTGAAATATGAGCTGAATGTATTTACATGTACAAACATACACGCAACTGTTTCGTCAGGAACACGTATAGTTTTCGTTTTATATAGAATCCTTTATAGCTCGTATGTTCGTTTGTGCGACTTACATTGTCGAACGCCAGCGCTCGTTTATACAATGTGTGCTGATTTTGTTGGATTATTTTTGGTATGAAATAAACAAAACTTCAACGTGTAACTGAGAACAGACAATGATCGATGTAAATAACAATTTCAAAAAAAAAGCAAAGTTCCTGCCGTCGAAGGCCATATACCGTTGTTTTATCTTTAAAAGAATTTTTATCGTAGTATGTATCCAAGAATTTTTTTTCACGCGGATCGCTTCTATATATGAAATCTGAATAACTTGTTTTTGTAACGAGTTTTTGTTTTTCTTCGAATATTATATTTACATTGTTTTTGATATCTAACTATCAACCAACAAAATTTAGACACAGTTTTTTTTTGACTTATATAAGAGATAATTTTACAAGAATTTGAAAACCAAACTTTTATACGGACAAAAAGATACTTGCTGAATTATATTTTAATGTAGAGTCAACCGGGGTAATTGTGACTTCAGGGTAATTTGTGACACGCTAATTATTATTATTAACAAAATACTAAAAATGTCGAATATCAAAAGAGAATATTGTTCTCCCACGTCTTTTGCACACAATACAGATAAAGTTTGAAATGAATTATAAATAAATTATTATTTTTCTAATTTGTATCCGTCATGACACAAATCTCTGGTTTTTAAAGTTTCGAGCGTTCGATTCCAAAAGTTAGATTTTTATGACAAATTTATATATTTTTATAACTTCAATGATTCATTAAAGTTACTCATCACAATTACCTGATATCATTTGTAGATAACGGGGTAATTTTGATGCTATGATATTTGTAGTGGGCTATATTCATAAATATGCCATATATAAGTTTATATGTAACAGGATTTGAGAGTTATGATACATTTTTACACAAAAATGAATATATTCAGCTTTGCATAGTATTTGTGACTAAAATTGAAAAAATTTTAATACACTATAATATTTTCCATAATTTTTATTGAACAAACTTATACGCATGTTTATAATATTATTTAGATAAAGGAATGTTGCATTTCCTAAATAAACTTGAAAATATTGACAAAACAATATTTATTACATCA
>JAAMPD010000402.1:0-54393 GCA_025266255.1 Trissolcus basalis | reverse complement strand
AAGTTATTTTTTTTTTTTTTTTTTTTTTTGGTTTAATGTTGTGGCGGTCTCTCAAGTTCGACCCTACGCCAGACACACATTACATTTTCAAGATGTAAACAATAACAATTCTACCAATCAGAATCATATCAATAGTCGAAGGACGCTTACTTCACGGCATAAAAAAAGAATGATCATTCATGATTGGCCACATATCTAACTTCAAGGTATCAACTTTTCAAATAAGAGACTATAGTGTCGATCGCACTTCGCACACTCTCACTCTCGAATTGTTTAATTTAATTATATTAAATATCAAAACAACAAAAATTTTGAATATCTGATCTGCCAGATTTTCTAACGCTCTGCCCGCATATGTAAAATGTCGATCCGAATTTCTATCGAACATTTGAAATTTCCGAACCGAGAACATAAACAAACCGGCCTGTCAAAAAGTGCGAAAAGACGTGCGCACGCATTTGCAATGAGGCGAACCAGCTTCAATCTTTCACAAAAAGGGAAACTTTTTTTAAAAGGGATGTATTAAAACCATCAATTAAGAATGGAGTGAGCTAATCGATGTCTTTGATTTTGAATTAAATTTTTTTGCAGAAATTTTAAATCTAATAAACATTTCAATTTCAACTTCATTGTTACCATAATTAAACAAATAACGCAACTTAATTACTATTCTCTTCGATAATTCTTTTACTTCCAAGTGGGAACTTTGCAAAAATAAAAAAACTCTGATTATAAACAGGAATTTCTCTTACAATATAAGGTGTATTACCGACTTTTAAAATCTGGTTATGGACGTAAAAACGCACCTTTATACAAAATGGCTGCTCTCGGGTAATGCCCTTTGAGCACATCCATTTCATTTAAAAAACACCTACCTCTGTAATTCGTCAAACCAAATAAAAATTTGCGAAATGAATCCTTAATCACGACTCTTTCAAAAAAAAAAAAAACTTCAAAAACGCCATGAATCGTAAAGGTCATTACTTTTCCACATTCCCAACATTTTTCTCTTGAAATATTGCAAAAATAAACATAATAAAATCGTTCAACGATGGAATAGAATTTACAAGTTTCACTTTATTGCAATCAAAAACGAAAGAAAAAATATTGCGTTTAAAATTACCTTGCTGTGGCTCTCTGCTCTAATTTCCCTGGTATTTTCCAAATTAATCCGGTAGAGTCGGCGCGAAGCAGTTGCGTTCAGTTCTCACATTGCGGTTGAATTTTCGACAAGCGCAACATTCAAGAGTCGCCGCTACACGCGAAGACAGCACTTAACCGAAATCGCATAAAAATATAAATCTGGATCGGGACGATAATAATGAGACGACGGAGTCGTGCGCGATGTTTTGATTGAGTTCGTTGGGTGAGGATGTTGCCCAAAGGAGTGCAAAATTGTGGCGACGATGACACACTGACTGGCCGTGCAAAGTAAACACCGGCGTGGACATGGCTATTTCTAGGTGGACGGTTTGGGGAAGGAGGTCAAACAGGCCCCTCAGAAGTAAAATCTTCTTTTCATTCGATTCATTCGAATCTTGGTCGGTTCGATTCTCATTAACCTGTTTTTTTGCTACACAGGTCGCCACAACAACGACGATGATTACGTGCAATTAGACCTGTCAAAAGGTTAGAATCAAAACATAACCTTCGTATGTCAGTTTCGTTTAACGCGTTTATTTTCGTACTTTTTGCTTTGCTGAACAAGGTATTCCTCTTTTCGTTCGGGTTTTAGTACGAGGGACAATTTATTTTTGGTGTCAAATGACGGTCGACTGTTGATTGTCGTTGACGACATTTGATTGTTCGCAAATTAATAGTGTTTGTTTACAATTGTTGTTTACGTTTGTTCAACAATTCTCAACCATGATTAAAGTCCAAAGACGTTGCAACAATGAAACCGCTCCCGAATTTCTCAACTCCACAGTTTTATCAATTTTGCAAAGTCAATAATTTGGGATTGTTTTTGTTGTAAACATTTTGTTGAAACGGTTTAAAACATTAACAGAAACTTAGTCTGTTATTGAAATTGGTTTTTCGTATATCGTCAAAAGGAAATCTTGTGAATCCTTTTTGTAAATAAAAAAAATGCTTTTAGTCTTCGTATATAAGTTGATGGTTTATTTTTCATGAATTTTGTAAGAGCCTATTTAAAATGACTTTTGATACATGTTTTTTGTTGGCACTTTTTTTTATCATTTGGCTAAAACACAGTTGGAATTTTTTGTTTAGTATTTCTGAATGTTTATCAATCTACATAACAAATTTTATCATTTCAGATTTGAAAGATAACATTAAGGAATGTTTGATCAATATATGTCAACGTTTTAACGTGACGAGTGTAAAAAAATTGGCATACCTCAATGCATTCGTCAAGCTTATCAGTGAAAGCGAAACTTTAAATTATGGATACACTCTCGAAGAATTGTTGTGTTGGTAAGTAATTTTTATATTACATAATCGGCTCTTTTTGCAGACAATACGATCAGCAGTCTGTCAAAAATTGGCGTTATTTATAGATCTTGAGAAAGCTTGTAATTTTTTTATCTTAATCTCGTTTGAACCGAAATATAAATTGCTAATTATCCATTAACAGTTGAATTAAAACAGTTTTGCAATTACTTTTATTTTATATAAATTAAAAATTTGTGTTCCAGGATAGAAAATATCAAATAAAATCTGTATGAACATTGTAATGTTATGCCAAATAAGTTAAAAAAAGACTGCTCAAAATGTTCTTTAGCACTGAATATCTGTTGTTTTAAATCTCTAATTGCATAACAGACTTTACGTTTGAATAACTGAACTAGAACGGAAGTGATATTGATTAAATGATGTAACGCTTCATTTTTTATCATAACGCAAGGGAAGCATAGTTTTTTGCCTGAAAATATTGACTCAAAACAAATTTCTCAATTATTCCGTTCATTGATAACTCTTTCATCAGTGAGACAACATTTTTACCAGACGGCCAAATCATTAATTCAAAAATTTGTCATAAAAAATCTCCTCATTCAACAAAACTAATTTTTTTTACAATTTTCAAGAAATCCAATTTTCATTTCAGTTTACGAGTCGGTCTTGTTCATGAGACAACCCAGGTACGAGCAGCAACACTCCGAACCGTGCGATACTTACTCAAAAGCGCCGAAGATGTCGTGGTGCTCAACAAATTGCAGTACCCCTACTTCATCGCCCGCAGCATGGACGTATTTTTACGCAACGAGGTGGAACGTATGCAAGCAGTCAGGCTCACCAGGAGGATCCTCCTGTTGTCCCCGAAAGACTTCAGTCCAGCCCTGGTACGATCTTTAATAAGTCTGACAAACGGAGCCATCGAGGATTTCAATTCATCCAAGGATCGAGGAGTCCGTGTGTTTCTCGCAGCCCTGTGTGAGGTCGGAGTTCTGAATGCAAATCTTCTGATCAGATGCGGCGGGCTGAACGTCCTCACTCGAGCGACGTTGGTAGGCCAGAGTCCTGGGATGGTCGAGTCAGTGATCGGAGTGATTTTGAAGCTGCTCGCGAATCCGGACACGAGGAAAAGCGTTTCGCTCATGTCACTCGCGTCGCCTTACTGCGAGCTCGAGCGTCACGAGGAGCTCGATGAGAAAACAAAAACCGACCGACTGGAGACGTATACAGCCAGCAAGCTTGCTCTGCTGAGTGTTCTACGATCCTATTCCGGAGTAATACACTTCTGTCACCCAAACAACAATGCAGGATTGAAGGCGATCGTTGACATCTTGTACGTGGAGCAACTGGAGGTACGGGGCGCAATTCTGGAACTGTTTTACGAGCTTTTGGGACTGACTCTGCCGGCCTGGACGGACGAGCCGGACGTCGCTTTGGCAGCGGTGGACCCAAGTCGGTACCGCAATTCTTGGAAATTGAACGAGGGCTTCGTGGCGGCGGAGGGCAAGAACATTCTGCCGTCACTGATGTCCCGACGCCCAAACATCACTGAGCTCCACCTCGCACTTTTGGTCTTCATCCTGCTTGAATGTGGCTTACACCGAGCCTTGGCAGAAACCATCGTCACCTCCGACACGTTCATATCCGTGAGAGCTGCGGTTCTCTTGGGGGCTCTTTTACATTTTGCTCACACACTGCTACCGCCGGAAGTCTGCGACCTGGCGCCGTCTCTGCCGAACCTACTAGAACACGCGAGTGCAGGCAAACATCAGGCACTGACCGCCGTGGCGATCTTAGAACGAATTCACACAATGATGAGACGGAACAAACCAGCGAGTTGTTCCTGGACCGATTGTTGCAGGCGAGCACCTGGTTGCGGCCAACTCTGACGAGACGCAGTCGCTCATTCTCGATAAGAAACTGGCTGAAACGCGAATCTCCGACGACGCCGCTGCTAAAGGACACTCAGGTTCTCATCTCAAAGGACGCCAGACTGTGGAACTGGCAGATGGTCAGGTCGATTCTACGAACTCGCGAAGACTCCATGCGGACCCTCAGCGACTCCGACCACAAACTATTTGTTAAGAAACTTGTGCGCTACTTCAAGCCGTCTTCCAACAGTTACTGTCGGGTGGAACTTGCCACCAACGCTACCTTGGCGAGGGAAGCTACTCTGGCTGGCTGTGACCTGATGAATTTCCTCATCGAATGCCAAGAACCCGAGGGGACGAAACTGTTGAATGAGCTGGTGGAGGACATCGCCGAACAGATCGCTGCGATCGAGTCGAGTCAGTCTGCTCACGACTGTCTGTTCTCGCCGAGGCAGATGTCGGCCACCTGCTGTCAGAAGTACTTTCTTTTCCTTGGCCAGATGAGTCACTCTCCTAAGGGCATGGGTATCCTTAGGAACTTCAACCTGCTCGAGAAGATGCAGAAGCTCGCAATCAGAACTAACCATGACTGTTACATCAAGCTCATCGTGTCGAGCTTGGACTACTCCCGGGAAGGCACCAATCGCAAGGTGCTCAGCAATATCATCTCAGACGCCAAGTCGGAGTCTACGAGACTCTACGCGATCAGATTCTTGAGACTGATCGTCCGGGCGAAGATGATTGATACGCATATGTGGATCGTCTCTGCACTCACCGGGAGACTGCTTGACAGCAGCAGAGCCGTTGCTCTGGCAGCACTCGAGATCCTCCACGAGAGTTGCGAGGAGGTTCAGTATCTCGAGGCTTTGATGCAGCAGGTTAACAGTAACAAGGACATGCTCAAATGGCTGGAGAACCTCGGGGACCACGGATACTTGCTGAAAGTCAGGCTCTATTCGTTGAAGAGTTTTTGCAGCTCATCGTTACCATTGGAGGAGTTGGAGAAGTGGGTTAAAAGTGGCGGTTACGCTGAGAGGTATGTTGGACTGGTTGAGGCCGAGATCCACGATTCCCTAACCAGAAGACAGAGAAACGATCATGGCAATTACATCAGAAGAATCACGAACATGAATTTGGAGAAGGCCAAGGACGTTTTTGTACCCCCGCATTTGATAGGACAGTTTGTGCAACATGATTTGGGAATGCAGTTGCTCTTACGTAGAAATGTCATTCATAAATTTACCCGTGTGGTACAAAGGTTCAAGATGGAGTACAATGGAAACGACGAAGGTAACTGAAATACGACAAATAACTGAAACTGAATGTTTACTTCAATTGTTCTTCTATTTAATAATGTTTTATTTGCTTTCAATCAGGAATGTCTAGTTTTTCGGGTACAGCACCTGGTAGCATGGAGGACTCGTTCTTTTTGCCAGGAGACAACTCGATAGACGACCAGGAATCCAATAGATTACAAACGATCATAGACTCCGAAGTTATGGACACGAAATCGCCGCCTCTGAAGAAAGAACCTTTGTCAGAGGTACGACGGAAATTCAGTTTCGACGATTCTAGAAGAACGACTCCAGAAAGAAGTTGGAAAATGGAACCGGAGCCGGAGTTTCTGGCTTCGTTGAACTCGAATCTGGAAGTAGCTTTGATGAAAGTCAAATCTGCCATATGGCTGCTTGGTCACGTGGGTACTTCTAACGTTGGAGTAGAGCATTTGAACAATTTGGGAATCGTCGAACTGATGACCAACATGGCTGAGACGTGTCCCTACTATTCGGTCCGAGCAACTGCCATGTACGCTCTAAGCCTCATTGCAACCACCAGAAACGGAGCTGACGTTTTGACTAGTTTCGACTGGCCTTGTGTCAGACATTTGAGGGGCGATCAGTTTCAAGTTACTCAGGTGGCTGTGAATCCGTTCCCAACACCGAGTCCGAGTCCGGTTCAAAGACACCACCGAAGTCTTAGTGATGGCAAGCCAGAACTTCCCGAGCCCATTATTCGTAGGACGAGAAACAGGTCGGAAAGTGCAGCTACCGATCTCGAGTCGAGGAAATATGCTCTGCTGTATGCAACGTTTGTATTTGCAGGATGAAATTTTTGAATGTTAATGTTAATTTGGAAGTTGGAATTATAAATGAACTGTCTTTTAGGGAACGAGGTGAGACACCGAGTCCAGGTTCTAGTATTCATAGATTAAGTCAACAAGATGCCGAAGGTTATGCCAAACTGCGAAGTTTGCAACGTTATCGAAGGCCAAGTTATTCTCAAAGTAGTTTGGAAGTGAGTATTTATTCCGCTTGGAAGATCGAATAAGTTCTAAGCGCTTTGCTTAACTAGATGTTACTTTGAACCATATAATATATTCGATACGAATAAATTATATTGTAAATGTTTGGAAGATGATAGAATACAAGGATTAAATTAAATTTCAGATGTACAGTTTGGACGGAAGGCTGTCGCTACAAAGCCTCTCGGAATTTGAATCCTCGCGAAGTTGTATCCTTGAGAACATGCCGTCGACACCGCCTCTACAAATAGAACGAAATACTGAGAATACATACTATATGGGTATTAGTCTTCCGAAAAAATTGACCACCATATTTCCGAATCAACCACAACAATCGTTGGCATCATCGGTGACTGATGAAAAGTCAAAGTTTAACAATGAGGAGGCCACAGAGGTTTTTGATGACTCCTTCATGGAGTACGACGAAGAGGCTCATCATCGGATTTGTATGATTTGTCATAACGAGAAATTCCGGAAACAAGAAACACTAGACCCCGAAGAAACAAAAATTCATAAGTAGGTCTGATAAGAGATTGAACGTCTCTTTAAAATTAAACGATTATTAATCTTGACTTTTGTTTCAGAGAAATATTGAAAAATGCGCAGCGTTTATCAAATCCATTATGGTACCGACACAGTCGTCAAAATTTACTTCGTTTGAGGCAAAAATATCCGGAAAAATTCCAAGTAAATATCTCAAAGCCTTTGATTTCTCATCGAACTCATCGAAATTTGTTACATGACTTGTTCCTGTTTAAAAGTATCAATTTCTCCAAATTCTCTTTATTATTAATCTGTACTTTTTAGGATGCTTGCATGTTCTCTGAAGTAGCATCTCAATTGGAAAACAACACATATCGGCTACTGGCTAGACGATTTCTTCAAGAACTATTTTGGGAATCGCATTTTGATTCTGTATGTATATCTTGTCAAATATAATTGAATCTTAAAGACTCNTTGATGGGATAACTATTTTTATCATTGTTATTTCTGTTTTAGTTATACACAGAGCCATCGATGTTGCTGAATATGAATGTAGGAACAAAAGAAGTTACAGAACAAACAAAACAAGCTCCAACGGAAGCTAATGGAGATGAAAATGAATCTAACGATTCTGTTGAATTGAAAATTAACGGTCGAATGAATAATCTGAATATACCAGGCGTCGACAAACTGGGAATCGTAACCGAGGAGATGAGCGGTGATACGCCGAGCGTGGGATCGCAAAATCAGTTTTTGACATCGAGCACTCCAGTAGAGCAGCAACGACAAACCGATGAAAAAATCATCGCCGAGATTTTGAAGCCCGAGGAACGTTTGCGCGTGTCTCGAAACCCCGACAAGATCTTTAAAGGGACTGAAAAGACCACTGCCATAAGCCTTGACTAGTACTTCTGTATCACTGAACATAATGTATATATTTTTATAAAAGCAGTTGCGATGACAGAAACAATAAATTACACTGATGCCAGACGAATCGACCGGTATTTTCAACCATTCACCTTTTCATCTTCCACCTGAAAGGATTGACAAAGGTCGCAACAAACAAACGAGCGTCATGATAAATTCAACGTATATTTATATAATTAGAAATAATTATGTACATTATAATTACATAATTAAGGTTCTCCCGTAAAGATAATAAGATTTTATTGCTGAAAAAAATCTTGTTCAAATTGGTTTTCCTCGTGATTTATAAGAAAAAGAAATTCGCCACAAAAAACACTTTTAAAGTCTATATATATATTATATTGCGCGAGTATCAATACGTCATATATACACACCTCAGAGTATATGTATATATATACCTCGTACATAAAGATTTATATATATTATGTATATATTTACAATAAATCGAATCATTCTCAAACTAACAATTCAAGGCTGAAAATTGGTATCATGTAAAAGATTCTTTCATCTTAATTTTTTAAGTGAATTCCCTTTTTCATATTTGTTTCCCCTATAGATTACTTTGATCCGGCATCTCGTTGAGTAACAATTCAAAAATATAGCCGATACTTGTTTGGGTTGTTAGTTCGGTTTTCCGTAATTCGATGTACAATTAAATTTGTTTTAAAATCAAAGAAAGATGTTATAGTTTATCTGTCATCGACGTCTTAGCAGACTGGTTTTCGTTTATTTTATTATTTCTTCTTCTTGTTTTTTTTTATTAAATTATAATTGACGACTTCATATAACAAACGTGTAACGTGTTCAAAGTTGCTCGTCGTTTGGAGCAGACATAGGATTCCGATGGGTTTGTATTTGGGTTCTAGTCGGAGAAGCACCGCTCACGACAGCTGCTTTGTGCTGCGCTGCCAGACACTGTTGTATTTGTTGCAATTGCACAGGCTTCACGACTGCTCTCTGCAACTGTTTTACTCCTTGTTAGCTTCGTCATTGTCTCAAATGCAGTCCTACTAATTTTCAAAGAAGAAAAAAATAAAAAGAAAAAAAAAAACAAGAACCCCCCATCCAAAGAACGAAATAACGAAAAATAAACTGACTTGGATAATTTTATTAAAAAATTGTATAAACGTCTAGACAATACAGTAATCAAATAACAAAAGCGAAAAAAAAGGTACAATTTTATTTACAAGTTTTCACAAAATTAGATGTGGCTGTGTATAAATTGCGAACTGTTCATTGGCAGTTCCTTTGACAGCGACCAACTTATGTACAATTGACATGATCTACAAATGAATTACTGTCCTTTCTTGGATTTACTCACTTGCTGTTGCGACAAATTGGCAATCCCGAGACCTTGATTTTGCGGACTGCACTGACCTGTGGAAGTAGATCTCATTTGTAACGATTTTGTAAAGAGGGTTTGTTTGTTAGCAGGTACGGTTGGTGAGGAGGGTGCTGCTTGTGTTGCCATCAGCAAGGGTTTATTTGCAGCTACAGAAAACAAAAATGTCTTTCAGTGTGGGTTAACACTTGATTAATGAACTGTTAACCTTTGGTGACATCAGACTCGATTACAAATATCTATCTCTGTACCCGTGTTAAAACCCGTACAAATTCCTATACAAAAAAAAACTGGTTAGAATTTATGAAAGATAGCGACACAAAACTTCCTCGAGTACACATTTTAATTGCTACAAGATTTTCGTGCGATAAAAAAGTTGTGATAAGCGAGCATCGAACCCGCGCCCTTTGAGGGTGAGCGTCAACTATCTTATCCACCGCGCCAAAATTATCTTTAAAGAGCAAAATTTCTTTATAAAAAATTCTCGTCGTCCACTACAATGTTAACGCAATTATAAAGATAGGTTTAATCTCAAGGAATTGATGTGTCAGATTTTCTGAACATTTCTAAAAAAAAAAAAATGTTTGAAATGTATAAATTTGTGGGCAATTTTAATACGGGTAGGTACGTAGAGAGTCATGAGCGTAATTAGTATCGCGAATAATTATGTTATCTTGCGAAGACGGTGATAACTGGCGCTAAAATGTGATCGGTGTTAGAATTAAGTTCTATCAAAGCAGATGCGTGCATAAACGAATGATAACTTTGATAACAATTTTAAATCGAATTATAACAAGAAATTAGCGACATCAAAGGTTAACGATGATTAAGTTCAATGGCGAAGCATTATTTTCGTCAACCAGAAGTATCGATTTTGTACTAAATTGCACGCGTTACGGTGTCTTGATCGAAAGCAATACTTCTGAGTGGGTATCCATCGGAGCTAATTCGATTCGACATTTCTTACCCATGATTGGTGTTAAAACTTGTTTGTTGCCAGATAGTATCAATTGACTGGCATTGACAGTTTTCGCGACAGTTACGAGCTGGTTCGGTAGGACTGTGGGTTTGGCCTGACTCGACTGCACTTGTCTGGCCATTTGATTGAGTCGTGGTCTTTGTGTTCCAACGAGCTGTATCGATGAAATATTGATGTAATCAATTTGCCAAATTAACTGCCCCTTGTTACCCGTTTAATGGGTCAATTTCATGCGTGACATACCTGAGAGAGTGCAACATTTGTGTTGCGTATGTTTTGCTGAGGTATACTTTTCACCGTTGAAGGAATTATTTGAGCTGGAAGACAAGAAAAATGTCATTGAAAAAAATACCATCCAATCAAACAAATTATTATAATTGAAACGAAATAGAAAATTTCTTCTCACCGATAGGCAATGATAAATGCGTATTGGCAGGATTAGCTATAACTACAGTAGGCGTGCTTCCAGCAATTGCAGTTGTGACAACTGTGGCAGCGACCATCTGAAAGAATCATTTTTATAAGTGTTTTTCGTTCGTAAATTCGCTATGACAAATAACGAAGGAAATTCGTCAGACAAGCAAGAGGGATAATTGAATCAGTTTTGGAATTAGTTTTGGAAGGTAGATTGTTAGATAATACAATATGAAGCATGATTTGCGGAGAAGCATCTTGGAATTAAAAAATGTTAAGTGAGACACTAACGCTAGATACTGTGGTGCACGTATTGGTTGCCGATGATATGGGTAACGAAACAATGACTCCCGTTGGTGCGACCGAACCTGTCGCCGCTGATACATTCAGCGACATCGTAATGGGTTGTGACAACCCGGGAAATGATACCTAGTGTATACAAACTGAATTAGTAGTGCCAGTTACATCAAACAAGTCAATTACTGTTATCACATAATCACAAAACACACCGAATCGAATTCTGTTAAAATCAAATCATTAGGAGCGTTTATAAATGATGTCAAATGAAACGGTTTGAATTCGTTTGTACACACAAAATAAACAGCGGTTGCAAATAATGAAACACATGAAACAAAAAGCTTTTATTCTATCGTAGAATGTAAAAAATAAAACTAACCGTCGATGAAAAAAATGACTTCTGATTGATCGTCGATTAATGATTACAAGCAGTGTTTGTTTGGTCATTGAAAAGTCCAAAATTTTCATGATAAATTCATTTTCATGGTCAATTAATTATTGTTAATTTTGCTGGACACACGTGAATAAATGAATAACAAACCAAGCAAAACGCACAATTGATGCTGGTAACTTTTCAACTGCCCGGTAATACCTGTACATTTTGAAGACCATTTATTGAATTAGGCAGACTCGTAAGATTGATGCCTTGCAGATTAACGTTAGCTGGAGGTGGACTAGTAATTTGTCCGGAAGATTGGTTAGCTTGGTTCGAGGAAGCAGTGAGCCTCTCTAAAAGAGATGAGGCTGAGTTTATACCAGGCATCGGATTGTCTGCCGATGGTGTTCCTGAAATTACAAAAAAAACATCCAACGAAATTACAATATTTTCTCCAAAATTTCATTGTTCTATTATTTTATACATCATATTAAATGAACTAATTAATAAAAGGCAGAAAGGTGTTTTTTATTTCAATAACTACCTGCTAAAATTGCTGATAAGCCAGGCATAGTTAAACCCAAAGTAGACGTCGAGTCTGGAACTCTAGTCAGCCTAAGAGCTGTAGCTTTGATTGGTTGTTGCTTCCCAGCCAGTTGTCCTGCTAGAGCCGAGCCAAAATTGACTCTCACCTAAAAAAGCAAAATTCCCATTTGATCCCAACTCAAGAAACAAATTGTCAATCTTCGATGCAATCGAGATATTACTTGTCCAGTTGTCGTTGGTACAGTAAACACATTCGCATGATTAATGACTCTTGGAGGGACAGTAGCAGTGTTCATGGAAATCCTTCTCGGTTGAGCCTTCTGCGGCGCCAGGTTGGTTGTCGTGCTGTTCAATAAACTGAGGATGGCCGCGTTATTTTGTTTGTTCGTTGTTTGTGCAGTGGTATTAAGCGCGGCGGCAGCTGCTGCATTAGCTGAACGGAGACATTTGAATGATGAATAAAAAAGAGAGAACGTTAAGAATGCATTACTTATCCATACTGTATCAGTAATTGATTTCTGACCCAAGAGAAGTCTAATGGGGAAGAGTGAATAAATTTACCTGCAGCTTGTTGTTCGAACTGTTGAGCAGAATTCATTAAAGAAGTTACAAGATCATTAATCTTTGCATTTGTTGAGTGCTTTTTGAAAGACGAGTCGCTTGATACTTGACTACTATTAGCATCAGCAATGTTATTTTGCGTACCAGCCTGCAATTGAGCTTGCTGAAAGAGAGAATAATAAAACGGATAAGAAAATTAGATTACCAAAGTTCAATCGAATGAAAAAAAAACCAATTTCATTTGATCATGGTTATTTTGTCGCGGTGAAAGAATATTAATGGAATGACCAACCAGAACTGGCACGTTCGAAGTGGAAATATTGTTTGCAGTGACTGCTGGTTTTTGGGAAAAGAGAACAATTCCTGGTCCGTTGTATGTGTTAGCGTCTGTCACCGCAATAGTGGAAGCATCGATTTGCGCATTTACTGTGGCATTTGTCGCACCGTTCGCGAGAGTCTGTCCAGTATTAACGACCGGCACTTCGGTGGCGATGGTTTGCGCTATGTTGGTAGCGTCTAGACAGGGCAAATTCACTTGTGCCGACGTCGACGTCCTGTTTTGTGCCACCGTTGGTGCACTCAATTGTCCTTGCAACCGTGAAATGTTCTGCAATCATCACACGAACGAATCAGTACGCCGTTTCACGGTGTAACCCCGTTATCAAACAATTTCGTCTACTGCTCGTTACAAACAACAAATATAATTACAATACAAAAAATTTTAAAGAAGCAAATATTTCATAAGGTGAATGAATAAAATAAATAAACTAAAACGAGTTTTCCCGTTCAGGAGAATAGACGAAATCCAGTGGCAAAAGGTCAACGGGTTTTGTCACTTACGAGACGTTCATGCAAGTTTTTGTAATAATTAATTTGATCAACCTGTTGTACCACTTGTGACTGAGCCTGTTGCATCTGAGCCAGCTGTGCTTGTGCCTGCAACAATGATTAATTAGTTGGTACACCGAAACTTTCTACTTTGTAAATCGATGAAACAGTTAAATTCCCTTCAATAAAACAAAACAAAAAAAGGAAAAATACGACTCAAAATAACATTGTGAATAACGAACTTGTTGCTGTGCTCTTTGCATTCCGGGTGTGCATGTTATTCGAGGTGGTTGCCCCGGCACGAGGTGTTTCATTCGAACGTTTTTACGGCCTTCCTCGGTGAAGATCTCCGTGAATTGTTGCACGTAATGATTAGCTTGCGCTCTAGTACCTAAAGAAAACCTGCAAGAGAAACAAATCAAACGATGTAGCTCAAGATTTCTTCGAACCTCACATTTTTTCCTGGAGAAATATCAGTCAGAAATATCACCTGCAAGATGATCCATTTTGTTCGCCTTCCCTGTGATCCCTGTCGACGTACAATTCACCTAGATATTCTAAAGTGGAAGGCCTTTGAAATATTGACAGTTTTATATGATACACTCGTCCTTGGCCTCTTTCGGTTTCCAATATATAATCTTCTATAAGTTGAGGCGAACAGTCTTTAGTATCTCGTGGTCGCTCGTATGCTTTTGCATATCTGTTAGAAAAACAAACGAAATTGATATAACACTTCCCACAAAAATCTAATCCAAAGTATCCAAAACAGACCTCATCACGTCTATAGGCGAATTTGGTAGAGTAAGGGGTGTATTAATAACACAAGGCGCTGGACAGGCAGTGGTCAACGGTGCACTCCTCTTACTTTTCAACTTCTGCATGAGTTCAGAAATAGTAACACCCTCAGGCTGTGCCATTTGTTCCAATTTCCTTTTGCGATTAACTGTGACCTGAAATGAAAGTGCAAAGTCGTTGTTAAAACCCATTTTCACCCTTGGTGATTCTCATTGAATTGCAAAAATCCAAAATGATACATTACTTGAGAGAACTTTCTAGCTTGACGAATGAGTTGATGATCTGTGAGCAAAGTTTTGGACTGTTTGATGCGAGTGGTCGCTAAACTAGATATAGGATTGGGATCCAGGCACAAAGGACCCTGAGTCGCCGCGACCAAATGAGATTCCAACATCAATCTATCTTCGTGGCTCCATTCACCATCGCTCGTCAAAGACGAGACATCCGATAGCACGCTCTTTACACAAAAACCAATGTTATTTTGCATCCAACAGTCACCTCTCATCATTTACATCCATTTTTCATAATTATGCAAAATGGAAACGAAAAAAGGGAAAGAGAAATATAAAAATCAATTGTACGCTGTTCACCTGAGTGGTTGGTTTCAAAAGTACATGATGGATATCAGACTTATTTTGAGACGATGCCTTACGATAGTCCCGGACTTCGGCAATAATACATCCGTCATAAAAGAGATGCGAATAATCGGTTTCTAGCTGCTCAGCCAACGCAGCTGGCAGGTGACCATTATCTATGCATGATAAAAGTTCACCTTGCTCGTAACCCATCAACTGGGTTTCCGACAGCAGAGCGTTCCTGTCATATTGATTCCCTTTATGACTACAAAACAAATTAAGGTTGTTCAGTGGTTGACGCTCAGCTTCTTGCAACTGACTTTTAACTTTTTTCATTCCGGGACAGTTACCTATTTCTTACACCTAATGAGTATCCTTTGTTGCCTGCATACAAATTAACTATCAATGTATGCAGCCCCTCTTTTTGTACTAGCCGGCCAAGAAGATCGCACTCGTTTTCAAGATTATTCTGAAAGACAAAAATGAAACGACGTTTTAAACGATTTCATTTCAATTTTACGTTTCATAATAAGAGGGAGCTCGATTCAAGTTACGAGATCGTTTTTTCGTTACTTACTAGAACTGAATCCGGAGTGGCATGTGGTAACTTGGACAGCTCTTCAATGTAGAGTCGAGTAAGTTTTGAGTGTATACTTTGTTTGGAATAAGTTTGCTCCTTTTTGAGTGTTTTCAACATCATGTCTGATGTTACATCCGAGGAATCTTGACCACATTCACCCCATTGTTTGCTTGTTCTCTCGATCATAGTCTGTTATTTGTTTTTTCATTTTGAAACAGAGAAATTTGTCATTTGTTAAAATCGGTCATCTTCAACTATCAAAATTGTAAAAAGTGATAAAGGAATCTCGAAATTTCATACTCTCATTGCCAATTATGATATTTGTCAAATCTCATTCAATTAAATTCATTAGGCTTGTTGTATCCGATAAATGGGATATAAATTAATTTGTAATTCAATAATATATCAAATAAACATCAGAAAGTTCAAACACCCTAATTACCGTGAAAGCTACCGTGCGCAAAATTACTAATTGCATTGTAATTATAAAACAAAAAAGTTTCATTATGGTTTTTTGTTGTACTCAGATAATTTGTTTCGTACATCTGATCTTTCAGATACAATTTCAATCGAAGTCATTTTCAATGGAAGAAAAATTGGATCACGAATTCGCTCATTTTTCCAATAATTTTTAATGATTTTGTTTTCAGTTCCGCTCGTTCAATAGGATTGTTTATTTAACAACAGAATCGATATTACGTAATCAAAATTGAAAAGAAAAATTGCTCCGAAGTGGAATCTCAGATAATTCTAGCGACTGGGAATGAAAATAATTGTTGAAACTGGAAATGTAACGTCGATGTGTACTTTGGTGTACTGAATAAAATTAATTTTTACCTGAGCTTGAGAACAAGCCTCGTCCAAGCTAGTAACTCTGCCAATCATTGTATCCTTTGACAATCAACAACACATAATGTCATTTCTCAAGAATTAAATTTGCCAACAAATAATACGTCACATTCTGTAAACAAAATGAACAACAACGACACTTAATAAATGGTACCGATGGTGTAACGATGGTTTGCAAGTTGGTTGAAAACTGTCGTCTGTGAGGTGCAAAACTCAAGTGACAAGAACAACTAACTAGAGTGAAACGTAAACAAAACTGTCATGCTTGTGCTCGGTTGATTATAAAAACGCTGCGAGACCATCTGAATTTTATCTCGTCATCATGCAATGAGAAAAAGGAAGTAAACAAATCGGTATTGACTATTAGGTTGCGGGGCTGGCTTGCACGCCAGTGACGAGGATCTGATCCTTCAGCTCGCAGCGCGACCGCTGAAGGACGAAAATATGCTCAGCGAGGTGTCAAAATTCGGAGCGAGACAGCGATTGTGCGAGAGGTTAAGTCGCGCGAACAAAAATTGCGCTCGGTCGCTGGCCGACGGGGATGCTCCTGGCGGGCGCCCCGGAGCCGCGGAAAAGCAAGCACGACAGCTAATTGATCATAACCTCGCACCGACACACAAGTCATCGGAGCCAGACGGAAGGTTCGCCGTCGAGCGGACCGCCAGTGTTTCGTTACCTCGCGCACATCCGATCTAAAAGCCCGGATTGTTTGTTAGCGATCGCTGGTAGTGTACGTAAGTTACAAATGTCATTTTAGAGCATCCTGTAACCTATTATACAAACAGCACGGAATAGCACGGAACTAACACACGCGCAACAAACAAGTATGAGGCGCACATGTATTGTTACCCTGTAAGCTCGCGCACCGCGCATCCGTCAACAGGTTCCACTCCCGCCGGCCAGAGATCGCTACCGATCGCACCGGCTCGTTCAACAATTTTCATCATTTTATGGTTTTCAAAACAAAACCAATCGGTCGCTTTTTAACATTATTTTTATTTTCCGTCAAACAATCAGTCGTATCAAACAATGAAACAAGAAAAAACAATGGGAAAAAATTTGTATTTTTAAAGACAACAATTGTTATATCGATGGTTTTATTGGTTTTTGATAATAACGATTTTGTATTGTTGGATTGCGGTTGCAATTTTATTGCAATTTCGGAGTTTTTGAATGGAAAAGCGCCATCTGGATTGTTTTTAACTGAAAGTGAACTTGGATGGTAAGTGACCGTTTGGACTACCGACGGTTCTTCCTTGCCGACAGGCTATTGTCGGTTTTCTTTTTGCCGGGAACGTTTGGGAGAAATTTCTTTGTGAAAAAAGAGTAAAAACTAAAATTGGTAATAAGATTTGAGTTGATGATATAGCGAACATAATTTTTAAGGTCAAATTAGGATTATTAGATATAAAATCTTGTTTAGTAGTACTAAAATAATGTTACAAAAATGAGACAAAATGTTATTTGTAAAAAAACAAAATGAAAGTGTGAAGTGATGTTTGAACATTATTTTTCTCAAATGGAATGCTAAATGGATTGCATATTTTTGTGCAGAGCAATGTGCGAGAACTGACTGTACTGCAAGGGTTGGAGGGGACTTGCCATCTGTCAACATCACGTGACCTCTACAAACTCAAGGTGGATCGTAAGAGCACATTTTCGATGACAAAGACAGATACCGCGAATGCATAATTAACCGTGAGAATTAAGTGCCCGCACATTTGCAACAATTTTGTTATTCAAAACAAAAAAAAACGTAAACGACCAAGTTGACCTTTTTATCCTGAAAATTAATTTTGGAAGTGCAACAATGATGGGATCGGGGAGATGATGAAAGTGCAAAAAGGTAAGTCCAAAATGTTGTAATTAGCGGTCCTTTTTTTAATTTCTGAACATAATAATTCGGTCCAGGATCGAACGCGGAAAAAGAAGTTTGAAATGTGATGTAAACATAAGAAGTGCGCGAGCACGCCAAATAGAGAAAACAAAGATGAAAGAGGTGGGCAAAACAGAGACAGCGAGCGTGGGAATTCGTGGGCCAATCGGGCGGCGTCGGTTTCTGGCGGTTTGAAACGGCCGTTGCGATTGGTCGGCGCCCTGCGGAGAAGGGCGCACAGCTTCTCTTCAATGCCACTTGCGTCAAGAGACGCACATGAGCAGGCAAACAACACAGGGACACACGCACGAGCGTCTCGTCGCGCGCTTTCCACCCCCGATTCGAACGCGGGGCTATCGCGGCATGTTTTAGTTAGCGGTATTTTTTTAACTTCGCGCGCGAGGCTTTTTGTTTAAACGTCGTCGCGAAGCACCGATTGTTGCGGTTGTCAACGAGCTGTCGCTTGTCAACATGTGCAGTGTGCAGTTTGTGTTGAAAAGAATTCGTTGGTTGTGAGAAAAAAATCGTTTCTTGGATGTTCGTGTCAGTGATGGTGGTGAAATTCGCGACAATTTGAGGATTATTTACAAAGGAATATACCTCGGATCGTCAGGATTTTAACGTCGAAAAAGAAAACAAAAAAAATCAAAGGTAAGTTTTGATTTGGCATTGGAATGAATTCGGAGCGTTGGAATAAACAAGTCGGAGCCTGATATTTTGGCGATCGTTTGACTGTTTTCATTTCTTTTGTTCTTCCGTTTTGAAAGCTAACCTGAACCGATTAAAAATTGTTAAATCTTTGCATGTCACGACAAGATTTTCGACCTCTTTACGGTCTCGAAAATCCGGAAGGAAAATTGTTCGTTTTCGGGAAAGTTTCGGGCAACTTTTTGTTTTGGTTTTACACAAATCTGTACGTGACCGACGACGTTGGCACTGGATTTTCTTTCACCGATGTTTTTTGACACGAACTGGCTGGAACGCGAGAGCCGTTCCCGCCAAATTCCTTCTGACTTATAGCACCGATGATGTAATTCTAAGCTTTGCTCAATAAATTGGTCGGTTTCGTTTGAACAAATATTTTCAATTTAACATTTTAGCGTCGTTATGAGACGTTGATTTTTCGCTGAAATTAAAATGTTCGTGAAAATAAAAACATGTTCCAAGAAATAATACCGGAGTTGATTTAGTAGGTGAATTAGAAAAAACTCGTGTTTCTAAACATTCCTGCGAAGCGAATACAAACAACAGAATTAGTCACTTCGAGTAAAATCACTTTTCATATTCGATACTTTATTCAAGAATATAAAATTCCCATAATACGCGACGTTTCAGATTTTTAACAATGATTTGTTTATAAAAAAACGTATTTCTAATTTCAATATTTTATAAATTTCATTTTCAGTTAAAATATTAACATAACCAATAAAAATGTTGTGCAATATTTAAATTTCAGAATTATAATTTTATTCCTGATTTTGTTTATAATTTTGTTTATATTTTTTATCATTTTTTTCCATCTGATTAGGGTTACAATTGCTGAAACAATTTTCATTAGTTGGGAAAACTACCTGAGTATTCAAATTGGTCAATCAAAGAAAAATCTGAAAAGAGCATGAAAAAAGAGCGAAGGTGAAATATTAGGAAATCCGGAGCTTACATAAAAGAGAGCCTAAGCATATATTTCCCTTATTCAATTGAATGACGGCTGTACCTATTAACACAATAATCGAATGTTTGCTTTACATTAACCAAATTGGTTTACAATTTCATAACAAACGATCGCCAAGTAAAACTATTGTCGATTTTCCTCATTTCTTAATCATATTTGTTTTAACCACAAAACCATAAAACAAACACTAACAATTTCATTAAAAATAACCATTCCAAAAATTCATTATTTATTCTTCATTTTCTCCTTATCATCATCAGTTTATTTCTTTTCAGATGGATGAAAAAATGGAGATCGAGTACTTGCGCGACTGTCCTCCGAGTCCTCCGGACAGCGGGTACATCAGTCCGACATGTTTCAGCAGCGTCAAACAGTCTTACGACTTTAAATCACGGATGTCCACTTTGTCGTCTAAGAGGCTGCTCCGTAGGATGGAGGCTTGGCCGACGACCCGGCGGCGTCTCTCATCCAAGTACCCGCTGACTCCAGTTTCCATCACGGATTCGTACCAGGACCGGAGCTGCTTCGACGAGTTCTCGTCGTTGCACGATCCGAACGCGTTTTCCATGTGCCTGCGTAGCCACGGGCTGCGGACCTCAGACATCCTTCTCACGCCGCCTTCTCCGTCGCTCGACAGCCTGTCGCACCAGTCGCTGTCCGACGTGGAGATGCTGCTGCCTAAGAGCAGCACGCCGGTGTCGCCAACTTCGAGCAAGGTGCAGTCGATGAATTGCAGGTTGAGGTCGAGGCTGAGCGATAGGATCAAGCCTAGGAACCTGAACCTGGGCACCAAACCACGGAGGGCCCTGCCGGATTTCACTGGCAGGGAAACCGTCGACATCCTCGGCAACCTGGGGGACAAGAGCAACCACACAGTGGCGGTCTCGAAGATCCTCGGGTTCCTGAGCCCGCAGGACCTCTGCGCCTGCAGCATGGTCTCCAAGACCTGGCAGCGAGTTCTGTTGAACGATACCAAAGCCAAGACCAGGTACTTGAACAACATCCTAACTCGACATCACCTCAAGGAAAACCTCGCCAAGGTCAAGGCGAAAAAGGACGGCTCGCAGTCGCCGACGAGCCCGAAGGTCCGCTACGCCAGGAAGGGACTGTTCGTCCAAGTGCAGAACCTGCCTAAGGAGCCACAGAAGCCTCTCAACAGTCCACCTGTGTCGCCGAGCAAAGTCAAGTTTCACTCGTACGTCAAGGTAAGTCGAGATTTTAATTAGGATCGAATTATCAAAGTATACAAAATTCATGCTCGGAGGTTTCACCTGATTTTATAAAAAAATTTTCTCATGCTCTCATGTTTCTCTGCTCAGTTGCCTTGGGTGGCTAACTGATCAAGTTGGTCTTAATTATGATGATGAAAAATCGATGATCCCATGGGGAGTCGATTTTCGGATTGATGCACTAGTTTCAAATGACTTTCAATATTCGGATTATTATTTTTCTTGCTTTTCTTCGACAGTTATTCAAACAATGGCAGCCCAAGGTAGAAAGTAGTAATTGGTTATCAAAACAGACCACTTTCTATCTGGCTTATTACAGGTGAGTTTGAACTGCTTCTTATGTCCAGTCACGATTCCACCGAATCGTGAAACCGCGGTACAATCGTGAAAACGGTATTGTATTATGAGACGAGCAACATGGTGTCTAATTGCTCGTGACACATGTAAGAAGAGAGGAAACACGTACGAAATAAACCGAAATACCAGCGAGGTAATTCATTAATCGCTCACGAAGCATGTAACACGAAGGAAGTGTATACAGAAGTTACTGACTGTGTAAATAACCCGCGCGCCGGCACACGAGTTTGTTCGCATCGACAAAACCTTCGAAAAAAACCAGACATCCGAATCAATATCGAACAAATTAATGCAATTATTCTTATCTATTTGCTCGAAGCAGAACCAACGGGAGACCAAATTGTATAAACAAATCGTTGATTTTTTGCCAATAGAGAAAAATCCCCGTGCTTTTTGAAGTCGGCCCGTTTTTCAAGGTGCCGCACTTTTGTCGATGTAAGTAAAACTTTGGAGACAAAGAATCGTACCTGCTCACCGAGATTCATTCATCTCAGACCAAACAATATACCTGCATCTCAGCTTGCAGCTCCTAAGAGCGGTGCACCTTTCAACATTCCGCTGAGTTTTCTCATTGTATTTCACGTCAGATAACATTTTTACGTTTTATGAAACTGAACAAAATTTTATACAGAGATATACTAAGACATTTTTACAATAGTTTGAAATTAGGAGATCATTAAATCAAGGTTGTTTAATTTCTTCATATCTTGCTAAATTATTTATGACGAAATAAAAGTAACCATGGTTCAATTTCAAACAAACTTGGACTTCGGAGAAAAAATATTTTCAACCAAAGAATTCGCATGAAGTTTTGAAAATTTAGCAATTAAGACATTATTTAGTCAGGTATCAACAATTTATTACAGATTGGTTGTAAGATATAGAAATTAATGTAATTAATTATCATTTGAAAAACACAAGTTTTAGTGTACCAACAACCCTAGTAAAAAGATCATATATTATTCACATTTCGAAAAAATATGGGAAATATATTGATATATGTTTCAGTATCTTTTACATATGGACTATATTTTGGCAATATATTATCAATATATGTAAAAAATATATTTTTAATATCTATTATATAAAATTATATATTAAATTTATATAAAATCTTGCCGCTTTATATTCAAAATATAAACGGTTTATATAAGAAATTTATAAGTTTATATTTTATTCATATAATATATCCTTCAAATATAATTAAAAATATATTTTTGTCTGTGTGAGATATGATTTCTGAAATAATATATTGTCAAACTATATTTTATGTATGGAAAATACATAATCCTTTTAACTAGGCACATGTCCCATCTTGGAAATTCAGAACAGAAATTGGAGCATTAATTTTTTTTTTTTGACCGTTTGATTTCGAGCAGTATAAAAATGTTATCACGTAATTCCGACACCTTGAGAGGCGACGTGCAGCGTCAGTTGTTTCGTTATCTGCGTACCAGTCGTGAGAACCTGCAACTGTCAACGAATTTGTTCTACATAAACCCGACATTCGAACGCACTTCTGCAATGCAGCGTCCCGTTGCATTTGGTTCGTCGGAAAGCGGCGTGCGATATCACGCTGCGCTCGTTATCGGATTGGCGATTGGTCGGCGTGGGCTGCATTGTGTTTTCATCCGGCTTAATTGAATAACAGTCACGCATGCTTTGGCCCGGATCTTAATGGAAATGTTGTGCAAGTCATGCACTTTGCCCGATGCGTCTTGGTCCATTCCTCTTTTTCTTTTTTCTCTCCCTCGTTCTTTTTTGTTCTTTTCCTTTAATCTTGCCATTTTTTTTCCTTGTTCCTTATTTGTACCTGTTTGCGTTACAAGGGCACCTTCGTTGTTGCTTAACGATGCCCACTGATATCGCGATATTCATTTTAGATACGCTCATTTTGACGGCACGGGGTGATAAATGGAAGTCGCCCGTCGGTTCCCTTTTCGGTTAATTGTGGATCATTAAGTGGTGCATGATGCGTCTTGGGATCGATCATCGGCCGCCCACTGGAACCACGCCGAGAACAACGACAATGTTTCTCTCTCTCTTCTTCCCTCATCGCTTATCGCCAACACGTGTTTTTCAGGAGCTCAAGTGGAAAACTGTTGGCTCAACTCTTTTGTAACGAAATCATTAGTGCTGTCTCACTTTCATTGTTCGAATTTCGAGATAATACAAAAATCACAATCTTCAGCCCATGAATAATGTCCCGGCCTTGGAGGTTTTCCTATTCATTGGCGACTATGAATCGCAATTTCCAAGTACCACCCGATCTCAGAACACGAGCCCGGAGAGAAAAAAAAAAGACAAGCTCAGCGGAACAACTTAACACCGACCTTGCAGCTTCGAATTCGAGTCCGAACAACACGCCATTTAAACTTCCATTCTTGTAAAACGCGCCTTCATTAGATAAAACCGAAGCCTCCACCTGGGAATCATCCATTTTAATTGCACCTCGGTGGAACCAAAACACTCCCTTCGTGTTTCGGCCCCGTTGGTAATTTACGCGACCCCGGCGATCGTATTTCTGTGGACCTTTTCACCAGCTGTTGGCTCGTCCTTTTGCATTTCTTGGTAGCTGCTCATTACACATGGTCATGTATCTCGTGTTTTGCGCTTCCCTTTGGCCCCGCCGCGCTAACAGTCCCCGCGAAAGTCCGCTGCTTTTTCGTCCTAGATGCGTATCGGCATTGTCCTCTCCTGCCATAAACATTCCTCGCCCCAACTAACAACGGACGTTCGCCGAAATTCTCGATCTCATACATTACTATTGATTCGCATCGCAAAAACCATCGAAGATCCTCTCTTCGCTCTGACCAATTCTTTTTTATCTCGTTCTTTTTTGTTTTGTTTTTGTTTTTTTGTTTTTTTTTGGTTGAGAGAGGAGAAGGAGGAAAAAACTGACGAATTGTTGAAAATGATTTTCTTCGATTTTTCTACGAACGAGATCAGAGGTATTGTTCATGTGGACAAAAAGAAACGCTGCATCCAAAGATTTCGGGGGCTCTTCTTTCACATTTAACGGTTGGGAGAACGATTGTCAAGAAAAAGGATCCTTCCGTGTACGGACGAGGGATTTCTCAACCGCGCCAAGAAATTTGAGACTTTTTGGCTGGAGAGGCCCACTCTCGCGTGTACAAAATAAACAATCGCGGAAACAAAGAAGCCGTCGACAAAAATCTTAGCTGCTTAAGAAATTGTTATTCGACAGAGTTTCAATTTGTTTCGTTTTCGGAGCGAGAGAGAAGGGCGAGATGAAGAAAAGAGAGCCTGGCCCATCAATCGGTGTCAGACTTTTGGAAATGGAAGTGGAACAAGGGGATGGGGGATATTCAAATCGAAGAACGATGTAGCGAGCGGCAGTTTGGATGCATCGAACAGAAGCCGACTTCCATTAATGGCCGATTTATCGCACTTCCTCAAGACGAACGACATCCTGGACCTGCGACTTCTCCGAATCTAGAAACGGTCGTGGACTTCCTCCCCGCACACGTGCATCGATTTGCAACCGTCTTGCGGTTGCACCTTTGACGTACTTGGAAATTAGCTGGCCGACGCACCGACCGAGAAAGTGGAGCTCGATTCCAACAGGTGTCCCCCCCGATGGAGGAAGTTATTTTATGCGCCGATTCTCACAGGGACAAGGAAAAGGGTGAGATTGAGTTTTCATGATTGTAATCAAATTTTTCATAAGTTTAGAAATGGGACGGACTCTTAAAGAAGGTTTTTTATGTTTTCAGAAGCGTGCGGGTTTGAAGAGCGTCTTGGTAGATAGCACCGATATAAGAGAAAGGACGTGTTTGCTTCTGGTTGAAGAGGACGGATGGCAGCTGGCCAGGTGCAGGCTAACGACATCCTGAGGGTGCGCTGGTCAGCAACGGACGAAGGCAGGAAAAGATTACCGAGTGGCACACATGGCGGAATGTTAACGTTTCGACGTTATTCTACAAACAGACAATGTTTTTACAGACGCCGAGCGTTTAGTTTAATTAGGTTTCCGAGTTATCGCGGTTCGATTTCCACTTTGGGCAAATAGCAGACTTGCTTGTTGGAGGAAAAAAATGTTTAGTTTGTTATCTAAGTTAAATTTTCAAAGCACAATTTGTAAACGGATATTCAGCTGCAGTTTGGAGTTGCGTCGTTATGAGTGAATGGAAAACGGATAAACGAGAACAGCAGATTTTCTGTGGAACGTGTCAGGGGAGAAGAATTGATGATTGTTTTCGGCGTCTGTGACCAAATGTTACTAATGATGATTTTTCTTCAGAGAAAAATAACTGTTGAAAATTCCGACACTTGGCGTTAGGACGAGGATACTTGATCGATCATTGAGGCGTGCTCGATTTCCCTATGAACTACAGTGTCGGGTACAAAATTGAGACCCCCAAATTCAACCATATGCCGCTTGCCAAATCGATCGGGGGTCCGATTTCTGTCATTGATACAGTCATAAAAATTAGGCTACAAAAATCCAAAAGTTCAACCAGAAAGTCGTTAAGATCTGTAACTTCATCATTTCAAAAACTGATTATTTGAATTGTTTTAAGCTGTTTATTTATCCACGAGAAATCTTCTTTTTTCGAAGTTCTTTTTCTTTCAAGTTTTGATTTCCGAACACTGCTTGAGATCCAACAATCGAACTCTAATGAATTGAGTCCAACTGTCAATCTCCTGTCATCGTTAGAAATGTACTCGTCAGATTTCCCATTCGATTATAATGAATCGTCTGATCATATCAGGTCGCTTTCCACCCGATACCTTTTCAATTCCCCTTTTTTCATTTCACTGATTTCATATCTCACCGTTGAAAAAATGTTTTCGACCTTTGGTAGTTTCCTTCTACCGGTCCTGGGCCTACTTAATTAATGATGTCATAAATGGAATCTCACACTTGACACCCTTCGCTGCACTTCCTGACTCGAAACTGGTTTCCCCGACTGGCCGAGGCGATTGATCAGATTGCGCGTGGGCTCCCGATCGCCGGAATTGTCAAAACAAACTGCAGTCAAAGTCAGCGTCGCATCCGCACGTGCGAGCGAGACCGACGCTGTTTCAACGTCTCATTATTTCCGGCGCAGATAGGCGACCACTCGCGTTAATATCTCCGTCTCAAGCATTTTTATCTCGCTTAGTAACAAGACGTCGCCTGGCGTTCATAGTCAGGCCATTCATAGCGCCGCATGTCGTCACGCTCGAACCTCTAACCCCTTCTAGGATAGACCGAGCTTTTAATCTAATCAAACTTTTCGTAGGCCCATTGCGAAACAATTGATGAGCAGAGAGGTAATGAAATTATCACGCCATTGTGGCCTGTATTGTAATTCAACGTTTTTGTCGCACGTTTCATCTTCAACTGATTATATGCCATTTTGAAATCTTTTTCAATTTAATTCCATCTAAATATCTTATTCATTCTTTTTTGTACCAATTTTTTTGTTACAATGAAAGTTTTTTCAATCGTGAAATCTTTTTATTGACAATTATTTTTCGTTGAATTGATTTGATAAGATTTTTTTTCTTTTTTAATTACATTTATTTTCGAATTATAAATCCTATGGGATTAGGTTTGTAAACTTGTCCGATTAATTATTGAAAAACAAATTCAATTTTGTCGTTACGCTTATTTAAATAATTGAATAATCAATGTGGAGATTTTTTTTTTTCAAAAGCTACTTTGAAAATCAAATTTTTTGGTGAAAACTACACGGATGAATTAGTGTTGAACAAGGTGGAATGAAAAAGTTTCTCTGTCAAGATTTATTTCAAATCTTGTGATATGAACAATTGGGTGAAGGTTTGTAGAGGAATCTTTGAACTTTTAATGATGATGTATGGGTCGATTGCGTAGTTCTAAAACTAGTTCCCACGAGGAATGTCGAAAACTACAGCGTGAGAGTAGTTCTCAGAAAGCTACGCGGCCCCTGTAGTTTTTCTATACGGGTCTGTTATAATATAATCGACGCAGCTACAACAGACAGCTACAAATTCTACAAGGCCATGATAATAAAAACTTATTTGTAGTTTTTGGAGGGTACATTTTTTTCGTCAAGAAAATATTTGAGTGAAAACAGGAAACTAACTGTGTAGTTTTATCTGGTGTTTTTTTGTCGTATGTTGATTAAACTATCTGGACCACTTCTTTTGTTTAAAACCGTCATGAAAAATTCTTCGAAATCTTAGAAGATAACGTTTTTCTTATTTTTTAAATTATTATTTTCGTTTTTCTTTTTTGAAAATCATCTTTTTTGACACATCAACAAAGCACCCAAACAAAATATAAAGACCTCCGACAAAATTCATCGAATCATGTTTTTATAAAAGTCATTCTAAAATTGTCCAATTCTTTTGAACAATTTTTCTCCAATCGTCAGACATATGTCGTTAGTGTCGACAAAAAATGTGAACAACGATGGAACCTCCAGATGATTCGAGTCATCTGGACCCAAACTTTTGGTACTTGCTGGTGCGTTGCTCACGCAAAAGATTTGTTACGAGGAAAACAAAATTGACACGAGAAAGTTTTTAACGATTGGTTTGTAAACCCGAAAAACAAATTCGGTGAAACCAGCTGTTGCGCGAGATGTATCAGCATCGAGAACGCAGCTCTCGAGTTACTTTTGCCTTTTCAGCGGGGCTTTTTCTAAAGCCACCCCTCTGCCGCAGATGTCAGATTCGGTGCATTCCAGCATCCAGGCTGTCTTGACACCTTAGGTTCTTTGTTTACCTAAACGGTACATTCTCCCTGGACCTTTTTCGAAGCTACGCTGGTCCATTTTCTATCTCACCTTTTTCCAGATACAATTTGATGAAAAATTACAGACATCAATATTCTTTCTAAAGGCATTTCAAATGCTACATTTTCTCCTCCTCCAATTTTCCCCTTTACTTTTTTCTTCCCGTTTTTGTTCAGTGCGCTGGTTTATGAAACATAAAATATAATTCAATTACAGTTACCGGTTGGTTCCGGGTAATTGGAAGGTGTCAGGAAGAACAAATTTGGTGGACAAAAGAACACAACCCAATATAGATAAACCGTGTCAATAGATGATGCCCTTTGTTTACTGTGCTCCGTTTTTTTTCTTTTTTTTTCGCTCTTCGTTTTACAACCACGATTCAAGTCGAGAAAAATTGAACAGTTTACAACTCGGCGGTGCCCATTGACCGGCTTCTGGTACGCGTTAAAAAGTTGGAAATTGTTCTTTGCTCAATTCAATCTCTCACTTTCATTTTTCTTTTTCCTGTCGGACATTTTTCACGGCTCTTTTTCACTGCGGATTATCATAACAAGGAGCAAATGCATGCTCCGATGAATGGGCCATTTTTTCGGAGGGAGCCGATGAATGGACAAGACCTTCTCAAATAGGAAAATGTCAAACGTTTCCGAGTCTCGCATTGTGTGACCAGTTCTTTTTTTTATGTTTATAGAAAAATCACATAACTCAATGTCTTACGAGATTTCGTACTATTCAGATTCAAAAATCTCTGAACAATTTTTTTGTACTTTTGTGTTTGTCAATGGACACGATTGATCACTCGAAATATAAAAAGATTCAAAATTAGGTCACAGAAAGTGTGTGTAAAGTTTGAAAAGCTCGGTTCTTTGATTTTCTTCATTTTCTTCGTATCTTTTGAGTTTGTTTAGAAAAGGGGGATTGTGTTTTTGGAAAACATCTGGCGATGGAAAAAAAAATTCGCCACGGTAATTAACTGTTCAATTAGGCAGAAACAAATGGAGCTGATGAATCGCGCGATTTTCGTTACGCCGTTCGTGCTCGTGCGTGTCCAATTGGATCTACGAAATAATACAAAAAGCGCGCGTGCCTCGAGTACTGATTTGGGAAAAAAGTGCACCGATGAAAAAGCGACCCCCCTCCCCCTTCTCTCCTATCGTTAACACACTCGTTTCAAAATAGCCAATGTATAATGAATTCGACTTTGTGAATCAAACTTTCGAGCGGTTTTGAAACTTTATGAATCGTAAATAAAAAACAATTGTGTCTCGTCTCGTTGTCAGACTGATTCAATGTCGAAAAAAAGATAACTTTTATAGGGCTCTTATGGGCCGTTTCATGTGACATTTTGCAGCGGACTAATGAAGACTAAATTTAAGCCGATCGTAAAATGCACTTATGAATTTCGTGAATGAACGCGTCCATGTTTATTAACTCCGGGCCGAAAATTTTATCGGCGATTAAAAATGTGCACCAAATACATTTTCGCCTAGGTCGTTCTCGTCTGATGAATTCGCGGTAAAAGTGTCCATTAACACGGCCGTCTTCATCAAGGTGTAATTAATTTTACGGATTCCCGCCAGACATGATGGGTTTCGGCTTCGAGGGGCAATTGCAAAAGCAAAATTTTTGTCGATTTTGGACCGTTCGTTCGGCTTGTCACAATCGCGATAGAAGATCGGCGTTGCGAAATATCATAAAGTCGTCACGATCGCTATCTGTCCGGCTATTTATTCCCTTGGGAGTACTAAAATAAATAAAATGTGCAAATTATTTTGATCAGTCCGAGGGGTCATGCCGTCGCGAAAAGCAACCACTACGAAATTGATTCGCTCGTAAAATATGCCTTCGGCCGCGCTTGCCATTTATCTTCTTGTACGTCGCTAAACAAATCTTGGCCCAATCTTTGGTTTTATTTAATGAGACCATGGTAATATAATTTTTTTTTTCGTTTATTTTATACCCTCAATTTTTCAAATATCGATTTTGAAGATCTGCTATTTTAAAATGTTTGTCTGACTTGTTTATGAGACATTTTTGAATGTTGGAAATTGAAATTGTTTCAGATCAATAAACTATGGGACTATTTTTTTAATGAGTAAATTTAAATAGTAATAAATGAAATTGAGAAACATGAATGAATTAGATCAATTATTAACATGGGGAAATGAGATATGACGATAATGAGGTATTAAATAATTGAAGAAATGTTACAGAGATGATATATAAAAAATTTAGCGATAGAGAAATGTGAAAAATTTGATTTTGGTACAAAAATGAATAGGTTGGCACAACCGATTAATTTGTATGAATGAAGATATAGCTGAGCTGAACAAGTGTAATTTATCGTCGTGGATGAAATATAGACGTAAGTTGCTGTTATCAAATTCACTGGTTCTCAGCTTAGTTATTAAATAATTGACATAATTGACATTTACATATTGACACGTTTTCTATCTGAAATGTATTCGCATATCCTAATTGAACGTCGGTGATAACTCGAAATTATGCAAATTGAAAACAACTTTGAATACTTTGAAACAGCGCCTAGGCTCGATAAGTAACTGGTTTTGTTTTTAATCGTCAAGTTAATTCCCTGCGACATACCCGTCCCTCTCGTTGCAAACAATAACTTATCTCTCATTTAACAACCAAAAGCGAGCGGTTAATTAATTAATCTGCCGTTAGTGTCAATTCGACCGGCGAAAAATAGTGTTCCCGAGGTGGAGAGAGCAATTATCATCAAAACATTCGCGTTTAACAACTCGGCGAGAACCAACTCTCCCATGACGATTTAGCACCCAATTAATCAGCATCGCGCAAACGATCGCGTGCGCGCGAAATTATGCATATTGCGTGCCGGTGCAAAAAGATACCGCTCCCACACTTTCACGCTACATTATTCTTTGTCTTCATGAATACAATATCATCATATCCGTCGTTTCACATCTTCCTCCCGCTTTTCAAACCTTCTTTTTCATTCATCCAATTTCTTTATCAATTTATTACAATTTATCAAAAATCAATTACAAATTTAAATTAAACCCTTTTTTTAAATAATTTTTTATCATTCAATTTTAACAATAAATTTTATTCACTTTATTTTATTCATTTATTTTTTCGATGGAATTAATTTTTTTCGATGATTTCAATTAATTTTCATTCAAAAAAGCAATTAAAAATTAAATTCACACTTTTTATGATTATGTTTTATTGTTCAATTTGCACAATCAATTATGTGGAATTTATTTTGTTGGTTTGTATTTTTTTTAGATGGAAATTGTTATTGAAAAATTGTTGGATGATATGGAAAAAAGAAGTGTTGGAAATTTGATGGTTTATTTGGGTATAAGAGTAATTGATTTTGATCAGTGGTTTAACGCAATAAATTGAAACGAATGTTGATTTTTGCGATGCGTCAGCGCGGTTCCCTCGCATCCCGAGTCCCGAAACGACGCACGACCGAGAGAAACCGCTTGTTGCTATGCAGGCCCAAGAGGAAGAGAGATTCGGCCAAACGAGGACCACGCGAGCGATCGGGCCGCAAGTCGGACAAAGACGTGGATGCGCGTATGGCAACACGTGAGCGGTCCGGCACCGATCACATTATTCGCGCTGCCGAACCAAAAGCGAGCGCGCGCGTCCAGGATAAAGAGGATATTTGTGAGCCACTGGCTCTTTCTCCTTTTCTCCTCGGGCCTTTCTTTCTCCGCTCGAGCAATGCGCGTCCCAAATGTTCCAACAGTTTTGGCGCTCAAATTTATGTCAAACTTACAACCTCGATTTCCTGCCTTAGAATTAACATCAAAAATGTTTCATCGCAACGTTCTCAACGGCTAATTATTTTTCAACCATTCCTTTCACTATTAAATTTATTTATTTGTACAATTTTTATTTACAACAAATTTTTTTGTAAAATAAATGTGTGTGACATTTTTTTTTTCGTTTTTTTTGTTATCAACTTCTTTGAAATATGAGAAATTATAAATAGAAATATGAGTTAGAGAAGTACAAGATAAATCAGTCGGCTCGGTCGTCGAAGTTATTCGTTAAATTTCAAGTTATTCAATTTATATTAAACGATTCAATTATGGCTCGGTGAGTTTGATGTAATTTATCCTCGTGAATTCGAAAGCAGGAAGAAATATTGTTTGTCGTAGTTTTCGTGGACGTTGTTCTAGGAACCTCTGAGGCTTGTGGGTCCTCGCGAACGCCGCGGCATTGGTTTGCATTTTCGCCGTGGGTTATTACCGACTGCATGATTTAGAGGCCGGGCCAGCCTTTGTAACCTGGTCTAAATGGCGGTTTTGATAGCGAACGATTAATGTCTCGGAGAGAGCCGATGCATATTTGGCAACACAACATTTGCGGCCACCTTAATTGCTCAATATTCCATCATGACTTTTCGTTCTCTCCGTCCTAATAAAAACACTAATTTTGTTTCAAGGTTACAAAAAACATTTTTTTTTCTCATGAATTGATTAAAAACTGATTGAAAATTTTGATTAGGAAAGAAACACAAAATGTGTGTCAAGAAATTTGATTTGATCTAACGCACGTTTTGAAAAATTGAAGGGGGGAGGATGTTTGGAGCAGGAAATCACGTTTGTGTCGAACAGAAACCTAATGAGGAATTACACGGGTGACGAATAGAATGGAATCATGTAAAAGCGCGGTGAGATGAATGAGACGACCTTCTTGCGCGCATTTACTGGTCAGGTACGATAGGCAAAGGCCGGACACTGCTCGGCGGCTGACGTAACACGTTGTTTACTCCAAAGTTTTCCCTAGCAACAGGACCAAGAGATCGAGAGAACTGTCCGCGATTTGCGGCTCCTCCTACTTCTCTACTTTTTAATCTCACCTGCTGAATCAGATCTTGAATTATTAAACGTTGTTTCAGTTCATAAATTCGCATGATTAAAAACTAAACAAGAATTTTAATTTAAAAAATTAACTCTTTCTTTTTTTTTTGTAACAACCAAAAAATTTTGTAATCATTCTTTTGATCGGTTCTTTTTATGTTCTTTTTTTGTATTGTCAAAATTCTGAATGTGAAAAAAAAAAACTTTGAATTATGGACTGGACCAATTATTTATTAACTTTTTTTATTAACTTTTGGATTATTTTTGTTGGCTGTGAAAGTTGGGTTGTTTGGCGGTTAGGAAGTTGAATCCTCCCACAGGTGGATCAATTTTGGTGGTCCTAGGCGAGCTAATGACGCGGAATGAAACTCACTGAAATTTATGAAGATAAGAAAAACTCCCAAGTGGGAAAGATATTCTAATGGCCTCGCGCGATTGAAAACAAACGCCTCGAGTGATCATAATACGGCGCGTCGTGTCTATTGTGTACAAGTGTCACTGATCCCTTTGGCATCATTGACGGTTTCCCCACTTGACACGCCGGACATGTTTAATTGCCCCATTAAAACCCTATTATTGCTTTTTTTTATTCGACTCATGGTGTAGAAACGAATAAAATTGCGCCGTCGATCAACAAATTAAATTTAACATCTTCTTCTAACTTTCACGTTTCTTTTTAACGACCAAATTTATTTCTATCATTTTCAGATGAAATTGTTTTCTCATCTTTAGAATTTCATTGGCGGTAAAAATGGATTGTAAAAAATTTATTGTAAAAATTGTTATGCAAACAAACAAATTTGTAACGCTTTTTCATTGGGTACTTTTTTTGTTGGTGAGGTTGAAGAAGTAACAGTAAAGTAATTAGGATGGAGCAGACGAGGTGGAACTGATCAAACAAGTGCAGCGAGATTGAAGTCAGTGGGACGATCAAGGTCGGCGATTTATTTCCGATTTGTCGTCACAGGATCAGCACTTAATCGGTCGGCCGATTCACGTCGGATTCATTTTCGCTTCAAAATTGTCTAGGTCGGGCATCATCCGTGGGGGCGCGCATCTACCAAAATATCTCAGCTCGGATTCATCTCTTCCCACACTTTGTCTTCGACTTCAGCAGGTGCTACACTTTTTAATGGACTTTCATCATTCGCCCGCTTCAAGCTTCTTTGTTTATACTTAAACAGACAAATGGCTGTTGTGATTTGATAATTTGAGACGAAAAGAAAGGGTCGATGGTTAATTAACGATCTAAAAAAGAAACCGTATCTTTGGAACTTCAAATTCAATTTATCGATGGAGGAAGACAAAAAAATTGGCAGAGATATGAAACTGAGTCGGCAGAAAAACAGAGTCGATCTAGTTTCGTTACGGGGCGTGTTGTTCATCTGGGCGCAGAAAAAAGGACCGCAGAATTGGCACTGAGTGCGAGAAAAAACTGCACGTCTGGTATGCGCCGACCGCATGCAAAGCACAGCTGACATCCGTTCGAGATATGCATCCGCGAAAGTGAGAGTATTTACTTCGTCGCGTGGCTCTGTCTCTGCGACTCAACTTGATTCAACCGATGAACTCTGATTTTGAGTTTGATTTTCTTTCTAGTTTCTTTATTATTTTTTATCCTTTCTGATTGAGTTGGCAACTGAGCAAAATAGTTAGAACTTTTTTAATTTTTAGTTATACAAATCTACTAATTTGAACGCATCTATAGCCAATTTTTTAAAAGATTTGGCTATTTCTAAGCTGAGATATTTAATTTAGAAATTAAGCGAAATAATATATATATAGATATATGAAGTATGCATTTATACCATTTGAAATGAAATATCTTGAATTCAAATTATGGAATCATTTCTTGGACAGATATTAATAATATATTACAGAATTAATCACAAAATGTTAAAATTATTATAATTACACTAATTAATTAATTAAATTCAAAATAAGTCAAAAAAAATAAATAAAAATATACTTCATTCAAATGAAATATACTTAATTCAAGTAAATTTTTTCAAGTATATTATATACTTGATATCGGTGAGTTTTTTTCAGTGTAATTGTCATTTAATAATTTGCAATTTTTATTGTACTGCATGTTCTACCTCAAGACAGAATAAAGGTCAAAGTAGGAAACAAACAAATGTTCTAAGAACAAATTAAAAATTCAGTTTCAGCAACAATTTTACGACTTCTAACGAGATGGTTGAAGGGAACAATTTTATTACAGTTTTTCCATTGAAATGGTTCCATGATTGGAGAAAAAAAAAGAGTGAGAAGTTTTCGAGGACGTTTGCGGAGGTGACTTATAATGTAAACGTGACATTTTCATGAAACCGGCTGGGGCATAATCCACCGTTGGACGTTTTTTTTTGTTTAATATTCCTTTTATCTTGTTGGTCATTCAGTCTTCTGAGGCACGTTTATGAATGAAAGAAATTGTAACAGCAGACACACGTGACGGTTCTCGGAATCCCGTTTGCATCGCGTTGACACATTTTTGCCAGAATAATGACACGAAAATGAAATCAAAAGTTGAGATTTGTTATCAAGATTTGCACCTTACTTGGAGCAGCTTTTTAAAATATCGCACCAATTCATCATACCCAAACATTTGCAAGGCCAAAATAGAATCCTCCTTTTTTTTCGACTCTTCATCATTTTCCAGATTATTTATTTATTTATTTCCACTTTAGTCACTTTTTGAACTTTTTAAAATGGTCCTCTATAAAGAAATAGAAAGAATTAGAAGATACTTTATAGGAAGGTTTTTTAAAAAACGATATTTTCAGTGTCGAGATAAATATAGATAAAATGTATCCAAAATTGATTAATTTCGTGACAAAAACAGTCCTTAGGGAAAGTGATGGGGCGAAGTGATTTTTGCATGCTAAGCGCGTGATATTTATTGGTGTTTATTTTTCACTGCTTACACCTTAAATAAAATTATCAAACTGGTATATTTTACGAGCAAACGTTTTGATAGTCCTCGTGTACAATGTCAAGAGATAAACTAGGAATGCGATACGAACTCAGGCTCGCTTTGCCATGCAAATAGACGTCGCACAAATTACACCCTTTCATCGTCAAACACATCTTTAAGCTGTCCAACAAATGTTCGTCATATCCATAATCATATTCACGTCGCGTATTAAACGGTAGTTGATTTTTAATCAAGGAAGAAGGAAGGGAAAAAAAAAGGAATTTCATACCGATGATAATCGATTGGTTGGTTTTATTTTGGCGTTTTCTTCGGTCCGTCATAATCGAGGCGGAAGCTGCGACGCGTGTAGAGCGATAAGCTGAAGAAACTCGTCCATTCATGCCTCCTCTCGGGCGCCTCTTCATTTCAATGCCCAATCGCGATGACAGGCTCCCAGCAGTGTTGAATGTCGCTCGGACGCAAATTGTTACGCGAAACGGTCTCTGAACCGACAAAGTTGGCGATAACAGTTTCCGAACTCCGCTTGAATTGATGCTAATTCGTATCTTATGAGATGATAAACACAGTTCAAAATCTGCCGCTGTTTATAACGAAATTGCTTGCGAAATCATACACCGGAAGTTTTTCTATTAACTGTCAAAGAAACTGACATCTATAAATTATAGAGAAAAAAATAGATAAAATAAAATTAGAGGAAAAAAATGAGATTTTTTTTTTTGGTAGAAAAAAAAAATATATATAGTCTGATTTGAATAATAGAATTCTAATCACAGTGTCTAGGGGCTGTCCGAAATTTGTCGTCGAAATGGAAAGAACAAAATGGAAATAAAGGTTGTTTATTTTTGGAATAAGTAAAAAAAAGTGTATATAATCTGATGAGTTTTCATGGGGATAATAGAATTCTAATCACAGTGTCTGTCTAGGGTCTCCTAGGAGCTGTTCCCACGACTACGTGAAAAAGCGCGCGTATGCCACACACGCGAGCACAGGTACCGGCTCATCAAAGTGCAAACGATAAATGGAGATTAGAATATTCAACTAGTACAATCGCACGTGGAGCAGCCAACTCGGATGTATGGTCCTCGGGCATCTCGCACACAGTTCGTTAGCACCGCTTGTGCGAAACGCCGCTTGTCCGGCGGTTTAATTTATGTCGCTTGTACTATTAGCCTCGTCCCTTCGTTTTGGAATTTCGTCATGAGATTTGCATTTTGGCAGGCTTATCTAAATTTTATGATGGATGATACAAAAATCATCCGACAGCCTCAAATACAAATATCAATAGAATCAAGACAAATATATTAAACACACAATTTCGCGTCCGTCTCATTTGGGACTAAATTTGTTAGGAGCTTAGGAGAACAACAAAATTTAGTATCAGGAAATGATCAATTATAGAATGTATGCAATGAAAAAATAGTACAATTTATATCGTAATGAGTAAAATTTTTTTACTTCGCACAATTTTCTTAATTTTGTACTTGGTACAATTAGATTTTTTAGTTTAATAGTTGAATTATTAAAGAAATATAAAAAAGGTATTTATACAACTTGGAAAAGTAGTCAGAACTTGTTGTAATTTTTATTTATAAATCTACTAATGCGAACAAATCTATAGCCAAGTTTTTGAAAAATTCGATTATTTTTTCAATGAGATATATAATTTAGAAATTAGGCTATTGTTTGAAATCAAATATCACGAATTGGAATTTGTGAAACATTTTCATACTTTTCAAATTGTTTATTACGATCAAAAATACACGTGGTTCAATTTCAAACAAATTTGGACTTTCCAGAAAATGAGCAATTTTCCATTAAATAATCTTGAAATTAATATGGAGTAATTTCTTAAACAGACATTAACAATATATTACAGAATTCGTCATCATATAATGTCTTATTGTCTTATTGATAAAATTAATTATCATTTTTTGAAATATGCAATTTTGGCTGTACTTTTTATGCCATCTTAATTATTTCTTTGTTATTTGCAAGTAGTATGAAATAATTTGTTATACAGATATTCACATTATATTACAGAATCAGTCATAAAATGTTAAAATTATTATAATTAATTATCATTTGAAATATGCAATTTTTACTGTCCTGTATGTCGCACCTCAATGTGAAACTATAAAATTCCAAATGATGTTTTGTTCTTGATTGCGAAACGGGCCTGTTGCTATGCGCTTTGGGATGCATCGCGCCGAATTCGGAACGATACGATGGTCATCGCTCTGAATAACAATGTGTAAAAATGTATAATAGACTACTGTCCGAGCGAGCTACATCTGCCGATTTCACCGATCTATGATAATCGTGCCGATTAAGTGACGCCATTAACGCATCTGGCCTGGCGTACAAAAATATCATACGCACAATATCAGTCTTTGAAAAAAAAGAAAAAAAAACGAGGGGAAAGAAAAAAAATGTCCATGCGAGAAGACCAAGCTGACCTCTTGACAGATCATCAAAATGGCTCACCTCTTTATGATGCTAATTTTTGCGACTCACTTTTTGAGCGAGTCATCCGGCTCTTAAAGTGCCGTGCAGGTCTCAAACTTAATCGATTATTTGCACGGACGCAAATCTAGTTAAGAGATTCTGCAACGGCGAACAAAATAATTAATCATATTTCTAGAACAAAAAAAAAAAAAAGAAGGCTGCTCGACCTTTGACCCGGTCACAATTGTTCGTTCGACTTTTGGATTGCGACGCACTTTCCTATCACCAAGGCCAAACACAGCGTCGCAAAATCCTTGAGGTGGTCCTGCGAATAAAATGCCAAGAGTGTTACAAAGTAGACAGACTAATTAATAAATTCGTGCTTTTGAAAAATGGCCGAATGCTTTTTTGTTCAATGTTTTTGCTCTGATTCGTTTTGAGTCGCGGGGTCCATTTTTCAACGGAAACAATTAAAATGCAAATACCAGACGGGTTCAAAAATGAAAAAAAAATTGGGAGACAAAGTTGAAAAGAAGAAAAATAGTTGACGAACGGGAAGAGGTCATTATGACAGGGGAAATAATTTTTCCAATTTTGAAATGGAGTTGTAAAATTGGCAAAGTAATTTTGGCGCGCAAAAATGCGTTCACGTGTTACTGTTGTTGTTATTGTTGGCATCTTCGTCTGTAGGCTCGGCAGGAGCCTTCTCCCTTTTTTTGTCTGAGCGTGGTAGGTTCTGGGCTTGTGAGAATGTGTCAGTGACTTCGGCCACATAGATAGCCTTGAGCGTGTGCATCTAACAGCCACACAAGCGCGCTTGGTTTCGGGGGTCCTCCGATTAACGGGCTCTAATTGCATGGCAACAGTGAGGCCCGGAATAATGATACATCTGACGTCCCAACTTCGCTCTCCTCTCATTCTAGACCGCTCAGCAACAACGCTTTAGACCACATCAAAACATCTTGCGAATACAATTCTTTTGCACATGCAACGCGAAATTATACCCGCTCTTCTTTATTCCGTACAGACATTCTTCAAACTCGCCCACAGGCTCTTTGAAATTATTTTTATTATTTTCTTTGTTTAACAAAGAAAAATTTTATAATTTGTTGTAACTTTATTTATGAACAAAATTTATGTAAAATCTTCGGTTTTGCCATTGTCCATTTATGAAAGTTATTTGAACAAAACGTTTGTAAAACGTTTTTTCACAATCAAGTTTGTTTTAGTGACAATGATATTCTTTGTTCTAATACCGAACTTATCTTCCCTTGGATACAGAACAAGTTTCTTATGGGAATTCAAAAATTTGTAAATTAGTTGGACGTTATTTTTTTGCTGGTTTAATTAACTTATCTTTTTTTTTTTAAATGAAATTCCGAAGAATTTATCAATGCCTTTTTGATAATATTTAATTGCACAATTTAAGAAATATAGATTGAAAACGTGAATAAATAAGAAACACTTTGAAAAATGTAAAAAAAATAATTAAAAACTAAAATTGAAAAACTAGAGTAGAATAAATTCGATAATTGTTATAAAAAATTACATCATGTACAAACAAAATTTCTTTTGACAAAATAGAAAAATTTTTCAACGGTTTATTTCAATATTTTACAATTACTTGAACTGTCCATGTACGTGAAATTCAGTTTCATGATTTGGACCTGTTTGAAAAAGAAATAAAAAAAGCACTCAGGCAACAAAGTACTGCGAAGTGTAAACCCAAGACAAAGTTGCAAAACAGTTCTCCAAAACGAAATCGCGTAACCCAAGCTCGAAAACGTTTAATAGAGATATCGAATTACCGAGACCGACTGAATCATTCGTCGCATCTAAATTGCACTGCAGCATACTTTTTATTCCTCGCGACAGATTATAACGCGGACGCAAATTAAGCTAAAAATATCGACCACCTTGTTCGTGCCTCTCAATATCCCGACTTTATATTTCACAAGCCACTCCAAAATGAAGCAGTCAGATTCCGACCTCGGCGTTTCGCTATTGAAATTCGATCCGCGGATTATCAAGAAATTTAATTAGAGAACAATCTCCAAATGAATTATAAAGTTGAAAAAAAAAAAAAATCAAATAATGAAACAAAAACCAAAATGAAATAACAGAAAAAAAAGTAGAAAGCGCGATTTTGTCTGACGAATAATAGATTGTTGATGATGAGAAATGTTAAACGGTATCGTCGAAAAGAGATGTGACGTTTTGATATCAAATGACATAGTCGGATTGTTTCGAAACGAAATTTAACGTCGCAGTATAATTAATCGACGATATTCGTAGGAGTGATTATATTCAGACAAATTGCAAGCCAATCCTGGGTGCGGTTGACAAATGAGCCGAGCGCGTTACCGATTTGTAACCATCCGGGTGTGCTTCTACGTGAGGCCACCTTGCGAATCGCTCGGATCCGTCAGCGCGCGGTGCACCATTGCGATTTAAGATTTACATGACAAATGTTGCTATTATCAGCATCAACGTCTCGTGTTTCGACGTTAATTCTTCAAATCGAAGCTCTTTATGCGCATAGACCTCCCGCTGCTGGCGATCCTGCCAATCAAACCTCGCAATCTCGCTAGCGAATTTCGCACAAGTCGCCTTTTGTTCGCCACCAAGTGACTGGATGATATGAAATATTCGAATTTTAACAACGGTTTTGAGAACTCACTTCAACCGAACACAATATTTTTACTAAAATTGACCTCAAAACATTTTCAGACTCCATCTTGTAATTCAATTTTTTTCTTTTCTTTTCAATTGAATTATAATTTAATTTTGACATTTAAATATTTCTGTTATTCTTTCGTTTATTATCTTTTGGTCAATTTGTTTAGTTTCATTTTTTCACGCCTTCGGTCCAAGTGAGAATGAAGTTGAAATTAGGGTCAGGGAATCTTAATTGCACATCAAAAGCTCGCAGAACCCAGCCGGATGTAGGCGGAGGTGTTTTCTTTTTGCAGAACAGTGGTGAATGTCAGAAAAAATACGTCTTCGTGGTCGGTCGATCCGTCATCACTTGAAATCTACTTGCTCTGGCGAATACACCACCCTTTCCATCATCAGTCATGTCCGCAAACTCCGGATCTGACATTCAAAACAACGCGGGAAGCCGGTCCGTCATCTCCCCGGCTTTTATCATCCAAACTGCGCGTTTGATTAGTTTCTCTCACTTCCTTTACTCTTGTTTTTTCAACTTATCTGCAATGAATGATACTTAGCTTTTTTTCTCTCTTTCAATCATGATCATAACAAAAACATAATTACGCTTCAATAAAAAAAAAAGGTTACGTTCATTTAATTTTGCTTAAAAAATTTTAACAATTTTAACAAAAACTTTATAAAAAATTGATTGAATAAATTCTTAAAAATTTAATGAATACACTTCTATCAAAGAAAAAAAAACGTTACTTTCAACTCATTTAATTTTGTTTAAACAAATTTTAACATTCAACATTTTTCAATGTTATAAAAAAATTGTCAGAAATTTCTTTTAATTTTTATTAAACATTTGTTGAACATTTTTATGAAAAATGATTGTTAAATGTTTGAATATAAAAATTATAAAATTTTGAACTGTTTGGAAGGTTCGGATGACAAAGAAATTTGGATTAAAAACAAAAAAGTTTGAACCGCTTGTTAATGGAATGTATCAAAGCGTTATCCGAATGCGAGAGTTGGTTTCCGTTCTACGAATCATTCAATAAAATCGGCGGGCACAAGAAGTTGCTCGCTCTCGGTTGCTAGGCGCGCGCTCGAGGGATGTCTCCTCTCGGCTTGGCGCGAGATTCGATGTCGCAACAGTAGTGATGTGCCGATTTCTAGCCGGGAACCGAACCCTTTTTCGAGGCGCTGTCCTCCTCAATTTGTTTTCTAACTTCAAACATCAAATTCCGTCGCGTTCATTAATATTCATTACTTTTGCACACAGGATCAAGTTACCTCACGCAATTATCACGTACCCTGTACCAGAAACAAAAAAGAACTTCAGTTTCAACTATGTTTCACATCATGATTAAACCACACACTTGCTGATAAAATATGAAACCATTCGATTTGATTGAACAGCATTTTTTACTTGATTTTTATCATAATGAAGATACAGAAAACTCGTTTCACAAACAAAAATCAATGGCTTGAGAATTTTCGAGCAACTTTTTTCCCTAGCCTTTTGTGTTTGGAAATTGAAAAGAGGAAAATCAGGATTTCTTCGAGTTTGACCGAGATCTCATTCATATGTCACAAGTTTTTCTGTCGGTTGATCATAATGACTTCCGACGCGGTGAACGCGTGATTGATTGGATTCTCTTTTTTTTTTTTCAAAATCATTGTCCAATCTCTCAACGAAAAAAAGTATACTTAACAATTATTGATTAACGGATTTCGTTCAGTTACGAAACGTCCACACTCAGTTTGACAATCCAAGTCCGTTGCGTCAAAGCACACATTTGTAACCCAAAAGTAATCTGGAAAACTTAACCGGATTACACGCTTGATTTTCTTTAAAAAAAATAAAAAAAAAAAAAATTGGAACCTTGCCCCTTCCGAGAGCGACATGTCCAATCAAATCAGGCCCATTTTTTTATCTCTGCTTACTCATGTGCGATTAGAGATCTACTACTCAGATTTCACCTAGCTCCGCCGTTCCTTTTCGGTTTCCGAAATTTGGGTACCGCTGTCGACACACGGATTGTCCGAAATTCCTCCTGTTCAGACAGTCAATTTCCATTAGGTTTCCCTTAACTTTTCATAACTTCATTCTCGACATCAACTTTGATCTCCAAGTTGACATTAATTAAACGATTTTACATCCTCCAAAAAAAGGTAGTCACAATCAAAAGTATCCGATTGAAGGAACAAAAAATCTCAATCATCTGGCTGCCAAAATTTCGATTCATAGTTAACAGGAGCCTAACCGAGCATGAAATTTGATTGACAATTAATGAATCGTCGAATTTGAAAGACTGTTTACTGATTTTTGTTGTTTTGTTTCAGGCGAGTCGAACCCTCGCGCCAACGGAGCACTTGTTGCGCTGTCCAAAGTGCTCGTTCGCGTCCCACGTGAACAGCGAGATGAACGTCGCGGTTTGCTCGAGGACGAGCTGCTCGATGGAGTTCTGCACTTCGTGCCTGTCGAACAAACATCCTGGGCCTTGTCAGATGCCTCTGCTCGCGACGCCAACTAAGAAGCGTCCGAAGCCGCTGATCATCGGGTCCAGACAGAGCAAGCGAAACCTTCGGAGACTCTGATGCCGGGGCCGGAACAAAGAGCAATCCACGAAATTGTCAATTTCAATACAGCCGAGCATCGCGATGCGTCTGACCTTGGGTTGTATAGGTAAAACGTCCGATGGCATGTTCGTGCGAGCGGCTGTGCAGCGTCGAATAGGGTTGTACCCTCCAACACAACGGTCCCCCCCTGAACAGGGGTCTGAATTGCGTTCATTCAGCGCGCACCGGTGGGGCTACTTTTTTTCACAATGCAACAACCTACCCATACAATTCGCTTCGTTTCGCCTCCCAGGTCGCTCGGGGGGGAAAACTTGTGCGACGCCCTTAGTCCGACGATTTCTAAACGTGCAATGTCTTACTTCAAAGAAATTACGACTGAATGAAAACGCGTAGAAATCGAGTTGTGTTTTTGTAATAACATTTTGTTTCTTAATTTTAACCAAAGAGAGATTATATTTTTGTAGATCAGTTAAATTTGTCGCTTAAAGGAAGAGAAAGAAGAACAGTCATGTTGAAACTACATTTAGTAAAAAAAAAAGAGGAATGTATATAACTTAAACCTTAGCGAATTTTGTAACTAGTTATTTAAATAGAGAAGACAGTTTTTTTAAATGTTGAATGAGAAAAATTATAAGAAAAAAAAATAGGAAAAAAGGCTTAACGGTGGAATAAAAAGTGCGCGTAATTTCTTTGAAAGTTGCAGGAGAAGAGCACAGTGCATGAAATCATCGTCATGAACGAGATATGTGTCTACGTTTGTATTTTGTAAAGTGCGTTATTTTGAGTTGTCAAATATTTATAGTAGGATGTAAGTACTTTTTCGCGACACTTGATTGGCTTTCGAAGATTTTTGTAAAATAAAAAATGTTCCCCGATGTGTTCGACCGTTGTAAATAACTAAAAAAAATGAAAAAGGATTTGTGATAATAACTCGTAACATGACATTACTTGAGATTTTTAACTCCGGTGCAACAGAGATTGCGCTGCCGTTTGTAAAGTGATATGGATTGCACTGACGAAATTAAGAATTTGAATTGAAGATAGTAGAATTTTGAAATCAAATTTGACGTTTTTTTACGGACTTTTAAGCCATTGGCCATCTTCATCTTTCGTTTAGTTGCTTTATAAGTAACGAAGCAAGTTGAAGACTGTTGATTGTTTAAATGTCTGTTTATCAAATGACGAACAATGATTAATAACATGAATTGAAAATCATTATTGTAATTTGTGTTTCATGGTTGTATCGTTATGCGTTATTTAATATATTTATATTTGATATGAGAAATAAACGTAATGATACCCTCTGGTGACGTGTTTCTCAGTGCATTATCTGTAAGCAAATGTTGTAAACTTTCTATCCGCAGAGGTGTACTATATTTTTCTACCAGTGTGCATTGTTATAAATATAAAAAAAGTAAGTTAGCACCGTACATTTTAAGAAGTGTATTTTATAGCGAAAAGAGAGAGCTGCCTAGTCTCGTATTATTGAGGAGTATTAAGAGGGATTAGAACACTTCGCAATGCGGTTACATGTAACACGAGTTTCGGAAACAATCAAAAAATACTATATCACAACCAAGTGCCATCACATCGCCATAATTCGATTCAATCGTTAGGATAATTGTTTCGTCGACACTTTTTTTAATCGGTGTATCATTCGTTGTTTTATCTCGTACTTTTTTTTTGAAAATTTTTAAATAGATTTTTGTAGTTACTTTCGAAGAAATTTCTTTTTAAGAAACCATGTTTAACGGTTTGGATACATACAATAGTATGGAACTGTTTGAATTTTATTCCGAAAAACATGCGTCAACTGCACACAAAAAATCAGTGCGAATTTGCGGATTGTGTGATTCATCGATAAGCAAGAATTTTTATGTTTTGAAGTTCATTCTCAGGGAATGAATTTGGGTGTAAAAATGTTTTAATGTTGCGGGGAAAATTCTTGCTTGTCATGCCATTCATTGTACGCGCAATGAAAGAATCAAATAGAAAAAAAATAAATTGTAAGAAAAAGCCTCGTGTTGCTAGATTTCAATATCGAACTTCAACGCTCCGAACTTGTGGCCTTCGATATCTAGTCTGTTGTAATTCGTCTTTGTTGAAGAAAGTAACGGATACAACAATGAATCAAGTTGTGTACAATGACGGAGCTTTGAAGATCGATCTGCGTTAAATGAACAAAATTGTATTTATTATTTGCGGCGTTTGTCATTTGTTTTATCATCTGTCTCTATTTCGCGTGGTTTTGTACAAAATACTCAGCGTTTATTCAACGTCGCTCTGTCCTTGGATGCAGGATCTTAGTATTATCAAAGTGATACCAAATAAGCACAAAATCCAATTTTGTGCGTGATTAAAGTAATAAACAAATGTCTATTAACAAGTAAATATTAATTAAACTTTTTACTTTTTGAGCTGTTAATATCATCGGTTCGTTCATTGTAAAAGTATTTTTACAATTCTTTTTTCAAAAGACAATTAAAAGAAAAAGTTTGTTTCAACTTTGTTGATATGACCAACGTTTATTTCGATAAATAAATACTATCGAGGTATGTTTCTGCATTGTCATAAACATTTTTATACGAAATAGAAATTTTTTATAATTTTAACAAAGTTGTTACTCATTTCAACCCTCACATTTTCAAAATACATTTCAATTCAGTTTTGTTATACCATTTTTATATGAAATAGAATTTTTTTATAATTTTAATAAAGTTTTCACTCATTTCCACCTTCACATTTTCAAAATACATTTCAAATCAGTTTTGTTTCACCGATTTTTCACTTTGTCCAATGTTGCCGGTAAGTTACCGACCGATGTGCCGGTTATTACCGACCGAAACCCGATCTGACAACAGTGTCGGCAAATTGATAACCCCAAAAATGTGAGAACCGTTGAACCGTCGGGACGTGCTTTTCAAAACGACTCGCTAGCTAGGGAATTAGTTACGTTTTGACCGACTACTAAAATATTTTACAGATTACTATCGTTAGGAATTCTCTCAGACAAAAATTTTAATGATACCCTCGAAATTAATGCCGTAAAATGTTAAATTATTAAAAATGTTTAATTTACGTCGAGAGGAGTAAATGGCACTTTTTTTTTAATAGGGATTTTATACTTTTCCATATACGAGTTTAATAAAAATAACATTTCGTATAAATTTGACGAGTTTTGAAAATACTGGAAATTCCATTGTTCAACCTCAATTGCAAGTTTTAAAACTCTTGAATGTTACAATTTTTTTGGCGGTCATCGCCATTTACCGATCGTTCTTGTCGTTCGTTACGGTAACGTGGTTCGGTTCCGGACATTCTGTACGGTCGGTCCAAACGCAGCTAACCTTCCTTACATCTCTGTAGTGCTTTCTCGCGTGTTCCGTTGCATAGTCATCGCGTTATTTCATGAATGTTGGCAGCAATGAATCGTAAGTTCAAATACGACAGTCATTTCAATTAGATCAATTCACAAATAATAATAACTGTAATAAATATGTTAACGTAAACAAGATAAAATTGTCAATACTTGAAAGTTAAAAAATTAATAACAATCGAAATAATTTAAATTAATTCGACAATTTTATTTGACATTTTTGTTTGATGAATAAATAATACGTTAATTTCTCAACAAGTGTTGAGAAGTGAACGTCGGTCTTAAACTTATATAGGTTTCTCATCATCAATTCTTCAAAGACTTATGAACCAGCGGAGGTATATTTAAAGGTATTGATTGATTTAATCATCATACCTTCTCATATATTGAGAACGACTTATATGATAAATCCTTCTTTTAACGTATCGTTTAAAGAAACTCAAGTGAAAAATTGAAATTGAAAAATTTTAATATCCCAAAAGTTGATTCAACAAAAAATGGGTCATGTTCATGGACAACTACAGAGAAATGATTATTTTTTAGTTCTGAATATAAACTATAAATCAATCATTACGAAATGTTACCTTGATTTGAAAACGAGTTTACGTTTGACTTCCAGTGATTGTTCTCACATAATTTAAATTAGTTATTTCTATACACTTGCATTTTTTTTTTTTTGTATATTCTTCCGAGAGTTGAATCGGCTTGAAATTTTGTACACTTGTAGGTCGTGATCAGGTCTGCTTGCAGAAAAAATTGGCAAGGCTGCGAAATCGACTCAATTGTGTGTACCAATTTTTTCAATGCGCACGGAGCGAACTGCGTCTGAGATGCGCTTGCACTTTTTTTTGGTGCATATTTATTATGGCTTTTCATAGTATATTTCGATGAAATTTTTCTCCTTGTATGAACTAAAATTATTTCACAAAGCCGTACACGCCTTTGTTGACAGAAAATCATAAAAATAGTTTGTTTGTTTGTTTGTTTTTGACGAAACGGAACAAAATTCATAAGAAAATGAACAGAAAAATGCGAATACAATAAAATGATTCTTTATTATAACTTAATATCTTAAACTGTAATTGTTAGGATGTTACGAAAAAAAACTCATAAGATCGGTAATGATAATAAAATAATAATAGTTAAATTAAAATTGAGTTGACATAAGACATGACTATTGTGATACAACATCAACTGACATTATCGTTTACATTATGTACACTTGATGATCTGCTATTTTTCTTCCTCTAGTACAAAATAACGAACGTTGCTGAACACAATTTCCTATAATACAAATCATTCACGAGTTGTCTGCACTCGAAATCGATCCTCCTAACTCAAATTGAAGTGTCCATTTGAAATGAATAAAAGAAAAAAAGAAGAAGAAAGTTGTTGCCTCTAAAAAACTGTCTTACAAAATACGCTTAGTCGCAGTTCAAAAATTAGAGTTTGTTCATTTGATCAGGTTCGTCGCAAGGAAAAGCATACAAAAACTGTTCCTTTTTCTGGATCAGTTTATTAGGTATAGCAATCCATATTACTCATAGTATTATAATCCAGATAGTTACATGTATAAAATACAGCGATAGTAATCATTGGAGAGAAGGGGGAGAGGTGTGAGGGGGGCTGCAGAACGAATCTCAAATATTGGCATGATGGAATTTTGGTTCTTCTCGATCAACCTTGTTAATATTATTTGATTATTTTTTTGGTTATTGAGTTTCTTCATCTATTGTTGCTCTTATCTATTTGAGATGTTCGTTCATCATCCATGTTTCCTTAGCCGAAAAATTCCAAAAGAGAAGACGCGTTAGCTTTTGAGATTGTTTAAGTGAGAACTGTTGGTGGCGTTGTTCATGAGTGAGATGGAAGCCGCGGTAGGGCTGTGATTGTGGTGCGTGGCACCAAGACTCGTGGTGTTGTGCCTTGGGTTCGTCTTGTAAAGACAATGCAAGTAACTCCGTTGAATCGGCTTGTGCTGGGCCAATTGTATTAGCGCATCCGAGATTTTGAACCACTTGCGCTTGCGACCGATGGCACGCGAATCCTCCCACTCCGGCAGTTCCTCCGTTACTCGCATCACCCACACTTGCGTTCGGTGTTTGTGCTCGGTGTTCTGCAAATTCAATAACAGTCATTAATCATCAGACACATTTTCAATATACCAACTTAACAGCTATTTTTCACACTCCTAATTCATTTTCAATCTCAGTTAAAATCAAATTCCAACAACTTCTCTAATCAACCTGTATTTTTTTTTAATTGAATATTGAATATATAACCATGTTTTGTTTTTGAAATATAAGCGTTTGAAAATGGAGGACACATCAAATTGAAAAACTTTTGCAATCAACCTTTGACGTTTGGCCACCTTGAAACTTTCGAAAATCTGCTTAGAGGATAATTAGATATTTATTATGTAGACTCATTCGTTTCTATTTTCGTGTCTGGTTATCAATGTGAAAAAACAAACGAAAAAACAAATTAGACATTCAAAATTCAATCCTTTTTTACAACGCAACTTTTTTTAGTTTAGTGCCTTTGATCCAACTAGATTGTTCGTCCCAAGAATGTTTGTGAGAGAAAACAATTTGAGATAAAATAGAAAAAAAAGATTAAAAGTAAATTTGAATATCTAAGCCCGTGATTATGTGCTTGTGAAATCTGAAAAGTGTCAATTTTCGTTTGATCTACGAAAATGTCATGAGTTGTTTAAGAATTAAAACGCACCCGAAAAGTGACGATTTAAACGTCACAACGCTCGTGACCCCTGACCTTTTGGGAGATTGATTTCGTTGCTTCTGACCTATACCTTGTCATGATTTCGATAATATTGATAAATTTGTTGCAGTTTAATTGCTGTTAAATTAACGATTATCTCAATCAGCGACTGGGTGTCACGATTAGGAACGCCATTTAAATGCAATTTATACTCCTCCCTCTATCTCGCTAATCTAATAAGCTTAATCAGATGATATTTTTTTCAACCCTTACAACTTGACTGAACAATTTTCGCTGCATTATTTTCGCTTCGGTAATTATTTCAAAGTTCAGAATTTCAGTTTAATTTCATTTCATTTGTGAAATTTTGATTGACGCAAAGGAAATAAAAAAGTTACCTCAAAGACACCGAGACATCGACCCAGATGACCAAGTACACCGGCCTCTTCGCGAACTTCTCTCAGAGCAGTCACAGCAGGTTCTTCGTCCGGTTCCACTCCACCCCCTGGGACAATCCAGCTATCCGGTCTCCTGCTGGATGTTACCAGAAGAACCTGAAAAAATCAAATCCCATTCGATTAAAAAAATAATTCATCTAAAAACAAATCTCCAATTTCGTACAAATTGCTAATTGATTGTTTATTTCGAAGGAAAAAGTTTGGAACACTTTTAATATAGATTTGATGTTTGCAATGACGTCAGAAGATTTTTTTATAGACAGATCCATCCCGGGCTCGGCTTATTAATCAAATTTTCGATCCATTGATTTTATTATTATTAGTACTTTTGACGTAACGACTGACTGTATGATGAACTCTGAAATGATTTCCCTTTTCAACCGGGAATGTCCCTGTTTTGGCTCGCTCGATGAAAAAAAACTTGCGCTTTTCAAACGACAAATAACGGAATATTCAATTCATTAGTCCAATTCTGAAACTAATAGAAACCGGCTGTTTGTCATTAACAGCTCATAAAAGATGAACAAGTTCTTTTTTCTTTAACTAGTAAGAATCCATACACTCGCAGCTCGGTGTATATACAATGTAAACACACGCTATAGTTATCGACACTTGAATATTGTTGTGTCTATTCAAAACTTAAACGTCTGACACGTTGGGAACAGAGAGGAAAAAAAATAATATTGTTTATCCTCGCTGAGACACCGCGTAATACCTCAAGCTTCATTTGTTGAAACAAATCATAAATTATTCCCCGAGGCGGTCGTAAAAGTTTCTGAAATAAAGCAAAGAGACAGACGTTGATCCGAGCCAACGTAAATGCTGGTCAAACACGAGGAGAAAATTCGAGCTGTTATTATTGAGTTTGTGAAAAAAATGGCGCTCTCAGAGCTGCAAATAAGCGGAAAACTTTGCGTGTGAAAAATTGCGATACATTCTTCGGAGTGTCGCCAATAAACGACCATGTCAAAGTTGACTATATCTGCTCGTGGATCCTCTGTCGGTCGCTGGCACGTATCGAAAGCGGAACAAACTCGATGCACAATGAAGATTTTTATCGCCGACAACAAACGTCAAAACCACCGGATTGCGCAACGTCGTTGTTAAAACTGCTATTAAAAATATCGTGCCCGATATAGTTGGCAGGGGCCAAAAACTATAATAAAAAGTTTCACGATACATCTATTTCGGTCAAACCAGTTTTTTTTTTTTTTCATTCAATTGCAAATAACAAAGAAATAATTAAGGTGGGACAAACAGTACAGTCAAAATTGCATAATTCAAAAAATGATAATTAATTTTATTAATAAGACAATAAGATATTTTATGACGAATTCTGTAATATGTTGTTAATGTCTGTTTGAGAAGTTACTCCATCTTAATTTTCAAGTTAAAAGTTAATTAAAGTTAAAATTTGTTTCAAATTGAACCATATTAAATTTTTGATCGTTGAAATGTTTGAATGTTGAACCTTTTGATCGCCATAAACAATTCGAATGAACATGTTTGACAAATTCAAATTCGAGATATTTGATTTGAAACTATTGTAAAAATTTATGCTTTGTATATCTATATACATCATTTTGTTCAAATCCAAAATTCAATATCTTAGCTTAGAAATAGTGATGAAATTTTTCAAAAATTTAGCTATAGATGCGTTCATATCAGTAGATTTATAATTACAAATTACAAGTTCTGACTGTTTTGCCGAGCTTATTTATTTGTTTGTTTGTTTTTTAATTCGTTTCTATTTTTGTGGTCAGTTGAAAAGGATAACAACAATCTCGTCACGTGAAATCGCCGGTTCGAGTGCAGCGTGAATATGTAAATAGCGTTAACACGTTGTGAGATACATTTCAAACAATCTGACCGACAACTTTTCATGACAATTCGATCGTTGGCTTTCATTTTCAATTTGCCATCTGTCAAAGTGCAACAGTTGATCGATGCAATTTACACTTTCACGTGATTCCGAATCACGTCCTGCAACCGTCCGGCGCGCAGTCAAACGGTAAACAAACGTTTGTTTTGGTTTCCGATACAGCAAACCAGGTTTGAAAATGGGACACCTAAAAATCGTATAGCCAAGGGGAGAGATTATTGTTCCGTCTACCCAATCGGAGATGTGATTGTAGTTAAAAAAAATTGATACCAAGGCGAAACAACATAACGTTGCGTCATCAAAATATATCGCATAACTTAAAACTTGTTTTCCACGTTTTGTTGCTCGATTCTTTTCTCTTTTTTTTCTTTGTCCACAAAGTTCTTTAACAATCCTGAATAAATCCCTGCAAACTGGACCAACAGAAAAAAAAAAACACCACGTTGTGTTGTGAAAAGGAACAAATAATTGCTATCAATTGAAGTTGTCCAAAGAACAACACGTTGACAACCAATCACGTAGCTCGAAAAATGATGCTCTGAAATCGTTCACAGTCGTGTCCAAATGGACAAAAAATTCTGAGTTTGGAGATAAACAAATGAGGTTAGAGATAACAAACAAATTGTAATTGACTGTTGGAAATAACACACGTTGTCAACCAATCAGCGAGCGCCCAAAAATGATGCCTCGAAAATGTTTACTCGTGTGTTGTCCCGACGAAAATTTGAGGTTGGAAAGGTCAAGGGGGTTGTGGTTTGTTTACAACCGGAAGGATGCTGTTTATGTGGCAGGATGTCATGACTTACCTCGTCCTCGAGGTCGCTTTTGACGCAGATGCAAGCGGCTCTGCGGCGGTAGCCCTCGGAGTCGTAGATGCGTATGGAGTTGGGCTTTTCCTTGACCATTTCGCTCTTAGCACAAAACAATATCAATAACAATAAATTACAACATCGTTGGGTCGCGACTGTGAGTGACTGTTCGTCAGACGGCCAGGTCGGCCATCCGAAGCGCCCGCATTGCTCTCAGATGACTCGCGCACGACATGATTTGTATTGTCCGGTCAATGAGCTAAGCGTCGCTCGCGGTTCGGAGAACGTGAGTCGCGCCAACGCCACCGATGCTCGGCTACAAGTGCCGCCTCGGCCAGGGTTCACGACAGAGAACCACCGCACAATATAACCTCAAAACGGCGCTCCGAGTTGTTCACTGGCCAGCTTCGGGATTTAAACTTCATCGAGCAGAGAGGTCGCGCGCGCTTCGAATTTCGAGACCAGCGCGCCGCCCCCTTCTCGTTCTCTCACGTTCTTCTCTCTCCCCGGCCGGAAACGCGCGCGAGCGCACGTACCGCGGCTTTTTAGATTGGGAAAAAAAAAACGAAGATTTTGTTTGTTGAATTGATTGAAGGTGAGAATCAATTTCCAATGCTAATCTTACCGGGACGAGGAAAATATATTGTCGGAATTTAAATTTCAGCTTGTTTTTTGTTCGCTTTTCGTTTGACATTGTTCGTCATTTGAATTGCTGATTGTTGTTTTTGTTTTGATATTTGATAACTTTTTGCGAGGAACGATTTTTTTAGTTTTAGACTTTTTTTTTTCCTTAAAACATTTTACGTAGAGGAAAAAGTATGATGAAATTGATAATTAATATTGTTGTTTGAAAATTTGTTATTGTTATTAACAGTTTGGAAAAAATTATTTTTGGAAAATATGAAGAGGTTGTTGGTCCAGAGGTATACATAGTTTGTTTAAGTTTTCTCATAACGCATCGGTTTTATCAGTCATTGTTTTTTTTATGTTGACTAGATACCATACGCGCTCCGTGCGTCACTATAATTTAGAATTATAATTAAAATCACTTATTTACTATGTAATAAAATTGAAAATAAAAAGTCACGATTTATTGTTTCAACCATGCTAACAAATATTCACAATTTCAAGTAATTCTTAATTCCATCAATTGATGGATTTTTACCTTATAAATATCAATTTAAATTAACCCGCGTATTTAGTAGGCTGGTTTAGATTCAATTCAATACATAAGCCTATTCACGATGCCATGCGCTTTTTCTACTTAAAAAAAAAAAAAAAAATTATAAAGATGAATAGTATAGAATTGTTTTTAATTTTTGATTGTAGACGAAAAAAGATTATCATTCGTAATAATGTGTAAAAAAAAGATTATGATTTTTATTCTAAATCATAAAAGAATTTTTATCCTAAAAAATTTAAACAGTCGTACAAATTAAAAAAAAAAAAAAAAGAATTCAAATTGTCCCGCGGATGGAATCGACCAATAAGGATTGATGGACGAAAGTGAACTTAGCTGCTAATCGAAATGATTCGATACATGAAGCTAATTCACACTTGTCATGTCTTTTTTCTCTTTAGGATTTAGAACAACAAAACATGAAGAATATGATAATTCATATTTTTAAGTTAAAAAACATGAATTCATAACTTTTG
>JAAMPD010000401.1:0-54449 GCA_025266255.1 Trissolcus basalis | reverse complement strand
AAAAAAAAAAAAAAAAAAAAAAAAAAAAAAAATTGCACCACAGACTGAAATAAAATTCTTTTTCGTTTTGATATATTAAAAATATAGCGATATTAGCAGACGGAGTATTACATCTGTTATGTGAAATCTTATTGTTTTTCATGGAGATCGTATTTTATTGAATCATACATTGTAGAATTCAAATATACATCTCTCATGACTAAAAATTTCTTTGCGTTCCAACAGATATTTCAAATTAACAATTTTGAATTGCTTGCTGCATAAACCGCGTTCTTTCAATATGGCGTTTAAGAAAGTCAAGAAAAAATAAAAAGACAAAATATAACAACGTGTTACGTCTTTTTAAATAGACCACGTAACTGCTACAATAAAAACAAACAAAAATTGTTGAACTAGAGGGTATGAAGATGGAATTAATTAAATTAAAAACAGTAGAAACACGAGGATGCACTTAGGTAAAAACTCTGTAATTATCGGTGTGTTTAAATAACAATTTGGGTATCTACGAATAGTCATTCACATTAACAAACGATCTCGTGTTATTGGCAAAGCCACAAATAAGTTGTTCGACGAACGAGTCCCGGTGGACAATGAGGATCGACACCCGAGCCGGTGAACGTGAGCGAGCAGAAAAGACCCCGGTATTTAGTTTAAACAAGCCAAAGTCCATTAGTTTTCCTTCGAGACGTCCCAGCAGAGCTCGGTAAAATCGCGATATTGCTAACGGCGACTAGACATCCCGCGGGAATCGCGGCAGACGCCTTTGCAGCGATACCTAATACTTGGCCGCGGAATTTAATTGGAATGCACGATCTAAATCCGCGCTTGAAAAGCTATTTGTGCGAAACGTTAAGCTACCTCTATTTGTCCATGCGGACGGCGAAACTTTCGCTAATATAAGAGATTAGAACTACATTAATATATTTGCGTTATTAATGTAAACAAAACCATTACAAATTCTCAGAACACCTTTGAAATGTGATTTGCAAATGCAATATTGTTGAAACGAAAGTTGTTTAATGTTATGATGCAATTTGACAGGTTGGGCAAAATTTAACAGCATTTGGATTAATTTGAACAATATGATTTAACAATTTAAGTCACTTGGCTGTTTACAGGAAGTTAGCCAGTTCACGACCTCGTAATCGGTTGACTGACGTGAATTATGTACCCAATGAATAACTTCTTAAATTTTAATTCAAGATCTGTTCATTATAAAAATTAAATAAAAGTCATCATAAAAAGTTGAAAATAAATGAATTATGCCTGGGGTGTACACAATTTTGTGTAATAAATCTTATTTAAATACTAATTTTCGTCAGTGTTAAAGAGAGGGGTACCGATTTAAATCATTAACTTCGACTCAGCGAGTGCCAAATCATCATATGGGCGTCAGACGTAACGGTCGTGAATTCTATTCATACGGCAGCACGTTTAGCAAAATTTGGCATGGAACAGCTGCTAAGTTTTGGCACAGTGCACACTTTTAAAGTATACTCTGAAACAGTTTGGTACGTTGAGTCAATGCAAGCGCGCCTGTGTCACTTATTCTCGAAAGCAAAAGCCTTTTGGATCGTAGAAACTTTGGTGACCATCTGGACGAAGTTTCTAAATTCAAATCGCGGGAACCGAGCAAAAAAAGAGCACGCTCACGGTTTTCAATTTTCAATCAGTGTGTGAATTATTGTTGGAGCATGTTTTGGTCTGAATTAATTCCGATTGAATTAAATTAAATCATGAATTAATCGGGGTTACATGACAAGCCACGCGGTGCGATTGAAACATTCGCCGAACTCTGCGGTTTTGATTTGAATTACGCACCAACTTTTGTCAAGAGTTATTGTAATTTTGAGATTAATATCTGAAGTTCACAACAGAACCGAAACTTGTTCACGAGACCGAGCTGTGAGTCTGTATGAGCATGAGTTCTAAGATTGAGACTCAGCCTCACAGAGCCAACCTCATTTCGTACCGCATTGTAGATTAAGTTCTCGAATCAAACTGATCTTCTCTTTTTGTTTCGTCATATTCTGACAATAATCTGAATGAAATCATCTCAATCGATTCACTAAAAGCAACATTTTTTATTTCAGCAACTCAATTCCATTTAAATCTACGTTCACTTTCTAAAAATATTAAAACAAAAATTCAAATGTGTGTCTGACTAAAGATAAACCTATACTACTTATCAGTAATCTATTCTGTTATATTTTCATTCACGAATTTGATAATTTTTTTATAAATTTTGAGTTTTTATATTTACCAACGATCTAATCACGAGAGAAATAAATTAAATGAGTGGGATGAATTGGAGATTACGAGATAAATTGCGAAGCACTGAAAAGACGTTTCAACGCAAAGACCCAATTGCGGGAAAATTGGCATAATCGTATCATCTGGTTGGGATTTTGTGCAAAAAAATGACATAAAAAAGTGAGGCAATTGGATGTCTCTTTTAGCCTCTTGAATGTCTCGCCGACGGAATAAACTGCAATGCGGGTACTCGCTAACGTCGCTAAGCATCGGCGCATCTGCCGTTGAGCTTTTACGGTATTATTGCTTTCTTTCTGCGAGACGGATCCAGAGCCCGTCTGGACCTCGGCGCGTTCCCTGTGATGAAACGGTAACAGAAAAGCTCACGAAAATCGGAGCCTCGGCTCGCTTATGCCGTATAAATCCCAGCAGATTTGCAAGGTCTAAATCACGGGTCGGGTGAAGTCAAGTAAAAGTACACCCGGACTTTGGGGTAATAAACTAAAAAAAAAAGAACTAGTCGAATTATGGCCGAGTGTCTGCGAAGTTTCGTGAACAGTTGGTTCGATGGTTTTCATGGAAAAAGAAGGAGAATTAGCTTTGTAGTGACAAAGTTGTTGTTAAGTCCACATGGTACGATGTATTTTCTGTTGGTAGACCCCTTTGGAAGTTTTTTTATTTGTTTATGTAAAAGCAAACTTTTTCCTGCTGAAACTTCGTGCTATATGATGATAAAGAGATTATTGTAAATAAAAAGATGTTCACTCACGGATCAGGAAGTACGAAATTTTATTGGAAACTCACCTGGAACAGAGAAAATTATCAAGTTAGAAAAAAACGCATTCCAGCATGACAAATACAGCGTGATATTAATTATATAGATTTATTATAATACTTGAATTGTTAAACAAATAAGCCGTTTAAGAAAAGAAGAGATCAACATTTTTGTCGTGTTTCTTTTCATCTTCGTCGACTTTTACTTGAGTTGTGTAATTAATGCGCGGTAATTTTTTTCTTCCTTTTTGTCGCACAGAACAAAGTAACTCAGAGCACTTTATTTCGCATTTGAATTCTGTTATTTAATTTGCACGATTGTAATTACCACCCAAAGAATTTCTTGTAAAGACAGAATACGGATGTTTAAAAAATTTTCTTCCAACTTTTTGTTAGCTTTTTTTCGCAATTTTTTTTTTAATTGGTATGAATTCGCTTTTTGTTGAACAAAATTTAGAGAGGAAAATGTCTTATTTCGCTTCTTAATTTCAAAGTGAATTCAAATTTTGTGAAATGTAAAATTAAAGCGTAATTCATATATGCACGAATAAAACTGACAGATGACCACTTTGATTCAATTTTTACAACTCTAACTTGTAATTAATGTCTTATTCCATTTGCTTCTTGGAGAGAAAAACGAAACTCGCGTTTCAAAGAAGAACTGTGCTTAAACTGCGAGTACAAAAATATGAAAATGATATTCAAAAGTTTCTTTCCCGAGAGTAATCGGCAACGAAAGTTCACAGAAAAAGTAACGCAACAAAAAACAAATATCTTAGACGTCCGTTGTGAATAGCACATAAATTTGGCAACAGATGGATTTTGCGAATATTTCTTTCAGACGTATAAGCATTACTCTTCAAAATATTCCATCAACATTGTTTTATTTCGATCACGATCGGCTGCAAAGTTTAAGAAACTTTTAATTCAGAAAAAAATGTATGATTCATTTTGACGGTATCATTCGAACGTATCTTTTTTCAGAGCTCGTGGAAAATAATGGGATTAACAATGGTTAAATAAAGTAAAAAAAAAAAAAAAAAAAAATATTGAAGCTAAACTTTGTGTGCAGGATTTTTAGATCGGAAAAATTAAAATTAACCGCCAGCATAAATTTGCTCGTGAGTATTAAATTTAAATGTACCGAAGTCCGTTTTAGCGACGAGTTCGCTATCCGGCTAGTGTTGGTTTCGAATAACTTTATTGGATAACGAAGTACAAACGGACGGAGACAAATTATTCACGAGCTCGCATATCTGCGGATCTGCAACAGACACTGGTCCATTGACTTTCGGATTTATTAGTCGAATGTTTGTGCATTGTTTAGCCAAATAAACCGTTATATATTTGCATAGATTCAAAATATTGAAAATTTTTGCCACAATAAACTACACAAAATACGTTTGCTGATAAACTGCGCTTATCTTTTAATATGAAAACTTCGTCTGTCCAATAATTAGTCAGCGCAATCTGCCTGATTGAAATTTCAATCGACAAAGTGGAAATATTCGAATCAATGTTTTGTAAATGACTGAGTGACAAGTTTGTGTTTCATTATTGCACGAATAAATGATAAAAAACAAATTTTACTTTGGAAGCGTTTTCGTCAGTATAAAAATTACGAACCTAATATTGCAAGTAAAAAGTTGGAAGTTTCACCTGGGGAGCAATATGTTGTTACGAGATAAACAGTTTTATTACATAATAAGGCAAGCAGTTCAAATACTTGTTACAGGAACGATTTGTAAATTTTCCAACAAGTTTTGCTAATATCATTGAAAATTCTGGCCAGCAATTCGAAATTCGGATTCCATTCTTGTACGAAAGGCGAAAATCAGCAAAGTGGTGAAAAGTTTCGAAAGACAAATTTTTTCGATAAAGAAACTTTTTCTTTACAATTTTATTTATTGGGGAGTTAAAAAGTTTATGAGAAATCTGTTTGGTGAATAATAATTGAAAATACCACTTCTCTTTTTCCACGTTGTATAGAGAATTTCTGTCGATGAATATATATGGACTCATAAATAACGCTCTTTTAGCAAAATTTATCGCGGAATCATCTATTGACTAATTCATGCAAAATATGTTTTTATAACGAAACATTCGCGTGACAAAATTTGATTTGACGCTTGTAAAGTTCGTTTCTTTGTCGCTGTAATAAATGACATTAAAAACTATGAAATGACTTAATTAAGATTCATTGTAAAGATATTATTTATTGATAACAGTGTCATTATTTTTTAATGGTCAACTGCTTTTATTCTGACGACTTTTAGTCACTTGATTTTACGCTGAACTTTGTACACTTCTCAAGTTAAAAGTGATTCAATTAATATGTCTGTTGAGAGCAAAAAGAAAATGCTCGACTAATCGCTTGAAAGCTGGCGTGCATGGCAAACATTATCTCGGCTTTCATTTATAGATTTCCACTACGTTTTCATGTGACGGATAACGTTATTTTGTGCTCTTAAGCAGAGACCTACTTGAATGTTCCGACCAATTATGTCGATAAAAAAAATTGTACGGCAAATTTCAAAGCAACTCTTGAGTCTTGTTTGTTTTGCTTTTTAATGAAGTACTAATCTTGCGAATTACATTCCATGTGCTTTGCGAACAAATTAAACGTTTTAATATGATTTGGAAACGAAATATAACTTGTACTGTAAAAGTAGAACTTAAGATCCTGACGGCTGTGAAAGCTCACAAAATTTGCTCTCGTGTCATATTTTGAACTTATAAATACTTATAATAATAGTATCATGATAAATCATTTTTTATTAAGTGTGATTCAATAGCACTGATAAATAACGTTTTATTATATTGCTCCAATCCAAAATTCAACAAAAAGGACTTTAATGCATCTACATGAAACATAACTGCAATCAAATTTGCAAGTTTATAACTGTTTAAATATTGTTTTTATCTGAATGATGAAACAGTTAAAATGTTCAAAATACGGAAAAAGGAGTTTCATTTGGGATTAAGAAGTCCGAGCTTGAACTTGAATACACAACCGTGTTGTTGTTGCTAAAAAAGTTTTCAACTATATTCTTGGGACCCTTTTGGTGCCATATTTTCTGTCGATGAAGTTATCCCCCTTTCGCTTGCATACTTGGGTAGCTGCGGTAAAGATGCAAAGCTTAATTTCCAAACTTGATGAGAAGCAAAGTTTCACACCATTGATACGAAACTTACAATACTGTAGTAGAAGCCGCGAGCGACGCGGTCTGGGTTTAAATCAGGACGATCTTGGCGACCGAACAATACAAATCAGTTTCGCTTGGCCGCGTTTTTTAATTACAATCCTTATCCTTATTAATACATAAATCTTGTAAAATTTTTTTACGTCATGTGCGACAAATAAAACACTCGTTTATAAAAATGGACCTATTAATTTTTTCATAAAAGAACGGTTTGTTTAAATTAAAGGAGTCTGTAATATATATGTTTCTTTGTCAAAACCAACCTGACATGTTATCTTTAAATCAACAATACATTCCCCGAGACAAAAGACGATTGTGATTATAAATTCGAACGCGTCCTCGGTTGTACGTAACACTACACCCCCTTTTTCGTTCTTCCGGGATTGTCGCTTCGATCGAGTCCTTTGCTGTCAAGCGGGTCGCTTTCAGTGACTTCCTTCCCTTGGCATGGACTTCAGGACACTTTGGTATTGAGCATTTGTTGCTCGCCTCGCTAAACTTGTGTTCAATCGATGTCCACTTGGAACCTTGACACTGGACCCGTCTTTTGACAAACCACCTTTAGAAGACAACATTTTTCCTGGTATAGTGTTAAAGTATCCTAACTTATCTAATGTATCTTTTAAATCTTATCTTAGTCTTAAATAAAAAACAAAAGATAATCTTCATAGACTATTAAGGTTAACTTTTTTTCACTTTGTTGGTATATTTATTTAAACAGCTTATGATTTATCAAACTGCTCTTATAATTCTTCGTCTTATTATTTCTAAGCAACGTCTGGACGCGTTCAACAACATCGCTGATGAATTGTCCTTGTTGAATGGACCTTTCCAATTTGACTGAAGTTTGGAAATCTTCCTCACAGCTCGATGCGGATTGTATATCCAAACTTTCTGTCCCTCCTCGGACAAAGATTTCTTCGCTTTCCATTCGTACCACGACTTCGCGTAGTTTGATTTCATTCGAAGATTTCCTCGGACCGCTTGCTGAGTGTTGTCCAGCTTTCGTGTTACAGTAGAGCTGTAGTCATGAGAATGTCAACGTGGCTATTTTCCCATGCGAAGGCATCCCCTGTAGCAAATTCTCTAGGGTTCTCCGAAGACGAAAAATTTTCATATCCAAAGGTGCGCCATAATAATGAAAATAATTTTTTGTCCAGTTAAATGGACGCTGATTCTAGATTTCCTCATACGTGTTATAGTGAAGTTGCAATAACAGACAAATTGAACAAACAAATTGGAGATGAAAAAATATGTGGATGAATATCAGTGAAAATTAAAATTGTTTGAATAAATAACTACTTATGTTCACAAATAATACAATTACAATTAATAATAATATTAATTATACATATGAATAAAATATTCATACATTATACTAACTTGGTTATTCAAATATTTTAAATTCATTCAAAATAAAGTTTGCTGGTAATTCGTTATTCATTTTCGTCAGACATCGGCTGGGAAATTTAAATGTATATAAAGCGGTTATTTGTGTCGCGTCTCCCTAAATTTCAATCAACGATGGAAAAAAAATCCGACGGGGATAAAACTACATTACGCGTAAAGGGATGGCTGAAGGGTGAAAGGTTTTGAGTGCAAATCGATAAGAAACTTTCGTTTCTGTTGAAAGTAAACACAAGCTGGTTTGAGTCCTTCGCGGGCAGACAAGTACACCACGGAAACGCGAAACCAGCACAGAAAAGACGCCGGTCACGTAACAACCGCAGTTCGGTCGCTTCTAAAGTGACCACATCTCTAAACCCGCTTTTTTCAACGTTCGACTAAATATTTCTTCAAAGCCGATGAAAAAGAAACTCAAAATTTCATTTTTAGTAAATACATCACATTTTTTTTCGATTGTGAGTCAAAATAACATTTTTGATTTAATACACTTTAATTTATAAAATAATCTCGCGAGTTTTGAAATTTTTGTTTTGAAAGCAAATGAAAATACATAATTAATCGATTTCAATTTAGTATTTTTGTACTATTATTTTTTGATTTAAGATCAATTTAAGATGGCTCTTATTGCTTGCCGTGCGTTTAGTCTAGTTCGAGATTTTAAAGATGAACGAGTGGTTCAGGACTGATGTCGTTTAAATATCGGGATCATGGAAGCTTGACGTGTTCGGAATACGGAATTTACTTCGTCATATCATGAGGCAACGTTCGACACATTAGAATGCAGCCGCGGCGCGCGTTCCGCTAAAAATATTTCAGTACGTCGTCGTCATATTTTATGTACAAATGGAATATGCTTCAGACAAACTCGAATTTGTAGCTAACATATCATTGATACACCGTTCACACTTAATAATCTGCGAAACTTGTTCGATAGAATTGCTGGGTGTAATATGTTCTTGTTCAAATGTTTTTAAAAATGTGTTACAACATCCGGAAATGGAAATTTCATTACGAGAAATCTATCGGGGAAGTTTTTTTACTTAAAACAAATAAAATAGATTTGTTACACACGAAGTATTAGATGAAAAATATTATGTTGTTTAATCAATTTGAAAAATAAACCGACAGGGAAAGGAACGTTTTTTAGTGAGGAGCGCTATCGAATAACCGAACAACAAATTTCATTTTTCCCGTAAACAATTCCACAAATATTTCAAAACGTATATACGTCGGCTACCACGGTGGATTTAATTTCGTTTCTTCAAATATTGATAGACTTTGTGAAAATTTATATACGTCCTGTTATTCGTTGTCAAACAATCTTCTCAGGCTTTACTCTTTGTGCAGTTCAATCGTTCAACTTCACTTGAAATTGAGCATTCCGAAAATCGTAATTCTGGAAACGTGGAAATTGGACAGTAGTTTATGATTCCGCAACAAAGCAACTGCGTCTGCAGGGGTGGGCGCCCGCCATCAATGGTATGCCATCCGATTATAGACTGCCAACTTACTTCTTATCCTTATTGGTTGTCAAATTACTCATCCAATGATTTTTCTATCGCAAAATTTATTTTCAATTATTACAAAAAAAAGCTAAAATTGTTTCCAATTTCTTTTTTTTTTTTTCAATTTTGTTATCAACAAAATTTGATTTTAACGAACTCTGAATATAAAATTGATTCAATAATTCACACCATGTTATAAATTCTCAACATAGATGACATTACGATCGTTTAACCTCAATTTCGATGAGAAAGTGGTTTTATAGCGCAATTTTTTATCCAGAGTTTGTGTTTGTAAGTTGGGACAAAACCCAAAGCCATCCAAGTAACATCCACGATAATGATACCAGATTAAATTGTGCTCAATCAAAGTTTCGTTGGGCCAGAAGAACAATAATTCTTCAGACAGCACCGAGAAAGGAAGCCTGCGATAAGTCATAGAAAATATATATGACAAATGTGATGAATCGAATAGGCGAGTTTTGCAGGAATTAATATCAGCCTGAAAAACTAGATCGATGTCACTTTCCGTGCTTACGTCCTCCCTGAGAGACTCTAAATCTTAAGAGGGAGCTGTAACGAAGCCATCATTAGTCACGCGTCACACGGAACTTGCATACCATCGGGGAGTGATTTATGCTCTTATCGGGACTACCGATTCTTGACAGTCATTACAAGGAAATCATTGCAAAAAAATTAACCTGGGTTAACAAATGGGCTGCATTTGTTAAAGCAAAGGCCCCCGATACTTTGATTAGAATTTACGAATTTGCTGGAACGTTTCGATGTCGTATACAAAATCGAATAAAAATTTCATCGACGATGAAACGAAAAACGAATCAAATCGATTCGAATGACCTGATTACTGTGATTGTCATTAATGAATCCATTTGTCTGGTTCAAGAAAAAAAAAATGTTTCGAGTAAATTGATTTTGATTTTTCAACAATTCAAGACCACGAAAAATAAAATTGACGCAAAATCAGAGCTTTTGTTGCCATGATGTGTAAATCACAAGGCTTTTCATAAGCCTTGTAATGATTACTCGCTAAGATTACAGCAGCAAACCAATAGCGGATAAACGCAGTGGCTGATGGTTGACATTATTATTCTGATTAGAAAAGTTTTTGCAGTGTAAATGCGTTTAACGAACTGAAACGAGCGGCCTGTCTGTCAGGATGAATTGTGGTTGAAAATATGCAACGGTCGCGTGACCGTTACAAGCCTGGTGCCAAGACACGCGAGCTTTACTCGAGTCGGATGTGGAAGACCAGGAGTAAGCGAGACACGAACGATATTGTTATTTTGTCATAACTAAACGAAACCACCTAATTACTCATCCATCCATTCATGACTAAAATCGATCAGTGAAGCGCATCTCTCTCCATGCACTTCAATCCTTGTTTCAACATTGGAATTTGAAAGTCGAAAATCATGAAGTTGAGTGAAATTGACTTATGCATGGGAATCTGAGGAAATAGAACCTGACACATATCAGGGATAACAAAAAAAAACCGACATTTTTGTACAAATCGTTGGCTCGAAATATATTCCAATTAGCAATTTTAGAATATAGTTCAATCTTGATTGAATAAATCCTCAGCTATTATTAAAGTGAAGTCGCATCAAATTGTTTCTCCGGGATGATAATTGATCACTGGAAACCCCTTAAATGCATGAATATGCAATTAATCCGTTAATAAATTCATCAAATGAAACGCCGTCGAATTGGTAATTATCAATCAAAATTCCTATTTCCCGTATACAGTGTTGCATGGAAATGTCAACTGTGCCTGAGGGCATGTAGAGAAAGGTTTACTGAAACCTTCGTATCATAAAAATAGTTCTATTTTTACGAGCGTGCAAAAATATTTTTACGTTCCAGCGGGAAATTATCAAAACGTAATTCACGGATTTCAAGCCAGGCAAAGCGACCGGGATGTCGTCGTTTTTGCGGATCAAAAATGGTCGAGTTAGTGTGCTATATCGGGCTTCCAATGCGATTGTTCCGGCTCGAGTCAAGTGCCACTTTAACTGCGAATCGAACACCGCTTGATACTATTGTCCAGAAAAATTTATTGTTATACGAAGGAGTCCTGCGTTTCGTTGGTTTCATCGCGCAGACCTAATTTACACTATTCACAACCAAATCCTGTAGTAACTCATACTTTGATTATCCAGCACTTTAGTTTTTCTGCTACATGAAAAAATGATTTGAAAATAAAAAGTTAGGATCAACAAAGATTTAGGCCTACAATTTATAAAATTTAAAATATTAAAGGTTTAAAAAGAAACATGAAAATACTGTTCATGTACGTGCTTTAAACCGCGGTTGAATGAATAAAATGCAATAAACTTTCGCAGAATATAATTTGAATGAAATGGGTGAGGACACCTCAAATGGCACAGTAATCCAGACGCAGTATTTTAACAGTGAAAGTTCGACATATTATTCGTTTCGCTCATTATCTTTTACCAAGGGTTATAAATTTATGAACTTCGGCTTCAAAACTTCGATATTAACTGTCTCAGTTACACGATGACGTTGAAAAAACTTTTGATGAATTTTTTACGATTTAACGACCTATCGCAACTCCGTCCGATGAATGTAATACTCCTTTCTGTATTAATTACCTCTTTCTTGTACTCTTACATTTAAACTCTTATTAGACTTGCATGTTCAAAAGTTTGTTTACTTTTTTTCGTATGCAAATATTTTTTAATAGTTTTACTAACAGGTTCGAATTGATATATCGAAGAATAATTTATCATCTTGCCAACTTTTAATTTAACTCAAGGAAACAGTATTATCAACGGGGTCAATATAACTGACATATTTTTTATGTTACGCGAAGATGGTCGTTCTTCTTAAAACGCGCATCTATAAAACTTGCATCGCAAGTTTTTGGAACTTCATTAAAGTTCGGGGATATCGTGCATAAAGTTTTTCCCTAGACGTGATTAAAGCGAACATTTGAATACGGTTAAAAAGTCGAAAATTATAGTCATTACAAAAATATTTTTCCATCAAAAACCCTAGGATTCAGACAAACTTTGGTATTCTATCGTTATTTTTTTTTATTTATTTTTTCAGAGTAGATTTTTCAGCGTTGAATTGTAAATGAGCCAATCTGACAAACGCACATCCACACTCGGCACCATAGCGCGACATGCTTGCATAATATCCTTTTAATGGAAGTTATCGATCGGCGAGCGACGTTTGTCCGTCTAATAAAACGTGAATTGTTTATTTGCAAACGCGTCTACGGTTACACACGCCCTGGGTGTTCAATCGAACGCCACGGCCGACGAATTGATTGACGTTTTATGCGTCGAAACATTGCGACCGGAAATTAGATTGTCTTTTTTCGTTAGTGACATTTCGATGCCTGCACCCATTAAACCTTTTTTCTATGTTCAATATGTTAAGAGATTGAAAATTATTATAAACAAATATTCATCCAAAAAAAAAAACATAATATTCTACAATAAGTAGATTTTATATTTATTTGTTATTTAAAAAATGCTTTTAAAAATTTAATTATAAAATGTTTTAGTTTTATTCAAAATCTGACCGTGCAATCTTGTTTCCATTTAAAAAAAGAATTAATAATAATGTCAACAAGATATTTTTTTTCCAAAACATTGCATGTCATGAAAATTTATACCATACGCATATTCGATGTAAGCGATGATGCATAAGGGAATACTTTGAAGTACTGTCGTTTTGACTACGACGCTTTCGGGAATTGCAAGCATAATTGGCAGCAAATTTGAAAATTCATAAATACCTGGAGATAGAAAGAAAGAAAAAAATTTGTTTTATTTTTTTCTAAATCACTTCGGAATAATTTTCTCATCTATTTAATAGCGTGACAAATTTGTAATTATACATTTGCCTACCGTCATATTCGTCGAAGAATTACGCCGCGCGGTTATAACATATTGTTAATTGCTTTGAAGTAAAAGCATGATTGATGACTGAATTTGCATGAAGCTTATTTTTCGTCTCTAATCTGTTGAATTCCGCGTGAAAGTTTTCTAGTTTGAAGAACGTGTTTTCATCTCGCAGGTCTTTCCGTCTTAAGTAATGAAGTCGCCTCTTCGAAGTTTGCCCGACACTTTTATTTATGAGATGAAATAGCAGTCAAATTATGCCTTGCAAAGGAGGATAAAAAAGTGTCAAAGAAAAAGGGGCAAGTTTTCGAATGTGAAGATTATATATTAAAGTGTACACAATGAGTTTAATGAAATGTGCAACGTTGTAATGCATTTTCATAGCACTTTTTTGTTACCTAGTGAGCTCAAATTGTCGATAGCGTTTTTCATTATGAAACTGAAAAAAGTTGTAACAATTGTGGACAAAAAATTGTCACCGAGAAACAAAATTTGGGGCATTTTATGAAAAATTATTGAATAGCTGTATTCGAAAATGTAAATTTTCCGCTTTGTGAAAAAGGCGAAAAATTTGAATATGAAAAAAATGCGAAGCTATCTTTTAGAGACTGTAAACTGTAATAAAAAACACTTGATCGATAAATGACATTTTAATGGACGTGGTCAATTACTGTGGCAGAATTTTCGAGGCCAAAGACCGTACGATAAAAGTCAACATCAAAGCGAATTTAAATATGAAATAAAATGCGAACCGCGATGTTTTCGTGATATCCGTCGAAAGAGAAAGGTAAAAGGTTGTTACCAGTGGTTTCGGTTACTGAGCAGAAGTTCGTTTGAATAATGCATACATTTTCATTCATTCAAAGTCATACATTGCTCCTATTCGACGTTATTTAATTTTATGTCTCGCTAAAATCTGCATGAAATTATTCATAATACAATAACGTGTTCTATTTTCATGACAGTGACATCGCGCTTGTAACAAATTGAATAGCATTCTTTCGCGAACGAGTTAGAAACATTCTCTCCTTCAATACCCTTTTTTGCGCTATCATTCTTTGAATAAGATTTTTCAGTTAAATAATTTCGTGATGCTTGAGTGGTATTTTAAACTAATAGAACTATTTTATACAAACCAAATAGCAATTAGATAAAAAGAGCAAATAATCGAAATCAAATTTGCGAAGAGTTGTCGGAAAAATCTTGATTTTATTCCCCCCTTTAATATCTCATGTGAAAAATGTTCAAGCGACCAAATAAATATTCGAAATTCAGGAAAAAACACTTTTTAAACGCTCCCCTGAGGGAAATTTGTGCCGTGTCGTCGAAGTCGCGTCGTAAAATAAACATTTGTAAGGGCGTTTTAGAGAGGTGGTAGAAAAATCAGCGCCGGGTAAGCAATAATTTCAGCAGCACAATTGCTGAAAATTTCGCACAAGTCCGAACACCTTACAATTAATGACAAAGCTTCTTTACTTTTTTAAGGCCGTTATTCTTCGGTGTGGCTCCTGACGCAGAAAGGATAAAAGCTCGAGACGCTCAAGTGTGCAACAATATCGTGGAAAAAAGGTATATGGGCGTGACTCTTATTTTTCTCGAAAAAGGCCAAATGCGATCTTCATACTATACGATTTGGGGTCATGTTACTAGTCGAGGGTCACTATATACCTATATACCTAGCTTACATGGTCGATTCAGAATACAAACGTTTAAGACTTTTTTTCACAGAACATTGACAAGATGAAATGCGTGAGATAAAATTGCAAATAAAGTCATTTTTTGCCATGGAACTATGACATCAATTTTTATTTTTAGCACAGGTTAACGGCTCTACGAAGTGTCAATTAACAAAGTTATACATAAATTTTCTTTGTAAATCAAATTGTTATAAAAAAAGATTTTTTACGAAGAACTTTGTTCGAGTTCACGAAGGCCAAAATTAGGAAGCTTTTTCGGATCAAACAAAAATAATACAAGGCTTAATTTAAGAACAGTACAGTTGAAAAAATAATCAAATTTTGCAAAATTTGAATTGTAGATCCCAAATGGTATATATTAGTATGGTTCTTATTTGACCATGAGATATTTACAGGTCTGAAATTTTTCATAGGCCAGACACGACTAGAAATCAGGCCCCTGATCAGAACCCTGTCTTAAACCAACTTATCTTTTTTACCAGAATTTTCTTATCGTGTTTCAAAGCGAAAATCTTGTCTGGAAAGGAGATTCGTTAATATTGATCAGAGGAGCATCCGCGTTGGCACGCAAGAGATTCTTTTTGCGGCAAAAAGAAGTACTTTTATTCAAATGAATTCTTTTAGGGTCGAAAGAAATTCGATTGGATGAAATGGATTTTGTTGAATATTTCGTGCACTGTGTGACTTTTTGATATGTTGATAGATAAATGATTTACGTATCTTGAGGGTCCGGGCAAATGGAATTTATGTATTATTCGATCGTTTTTGGAATACATTTGACATTGGACTGAATTTCCAAATCGATACAAAAAAAATTTTTTTTCGCAACAAATGTACACGTTCATAAAGCGAAATTTTACTGCTCTAACTTGAAATTCTATCTGGATTTGAAGGGCTATGAAACAGAATATTGGGTTATTGAAAAATCAATCTTGAAATGTTCTAAAAAAAAAACTTGCAAATTGTATAAAACTGTCGCGTGTATGAGTTGTCAGAGCATTATAAAGTTGATATTGAAATTTTAGAAGCCGTTTGACAAATTACTCCACCACTCAGCAAGTTTGAATGTTGTAAAGTTAACGCGGACATGCGCCGTGCATTATTTAATGCAACAGACATATAATTTGTCATAAAATATACGTGTGTAACAATTTCGCGAATCATCATTTACGCTCAGTCATATATGATTTTGCTTATTACTTTCATTTAATGGACAATTTCAAGAGACTATTGGATCAAAGTTATGTGAAAATTTTGTTTGGAAATTAAATTCGTGAATTTTATCGCAATATGATCAATTAAATAATAAATATGATTAATAAAAGAGTAGGTTTGAATTTTAAAGCTTATAAAGTAAATTGAACATTTTCGAATGAAATTTTTCCCCTGTCGTCAGTTAATTAAAATTCTGTGCAAATTGACAGAGTTCTCTGATCGCGATAAAAAGTGCATAAAATGTAGCTGATGAATTGATTAAAACCATATCGTTGCCCGAAAAACAAATCCTGAGTGAATGAAACGACTTAATCGTGCGGTTAAAATTGATTTACAGCCGACAGTGTAGCTAATTCTTTCGATCGATTAAGGTTGATTGTTCAATCAGTCTCTTGTACTCTGCTTAGCCCGGCATGTCTCTATATGAAAGATCCGGCGTTCGCGGTCGTTTTGTATCGTTTTATCGTTCGTCGCACGGTGAATTGAGTCGAGCGCAGTTCCGTTCGTCTACTTCGTTATTTCGAGCGATTCGGGTGGAAAAGTAATAATACTGGTGGCAGGAGGATTCTGTTTTTAGTCACGCGTCGAAGCTGCGCTCTCTTTTTACATTACATTTTCGTGTAGACATTTTGAACGCGGAGAAGCAAATACATGAGCATATTTTTGTACGTTGCATTATCGAAAACACTTCACCTCCAGCCGGAATTAATATTACAAAGAAGATTTGCGAGCGTTGTATGTCAAAGGAGATATTTTTATTATCATCCTTATTTGAAAGCAGAACGTATGCACAAAAATCGTTCCAAATTACTTAATTTGAATAAATTTTATCCCATTACAATTTTAATATAATATTATATTGTTGAAAACAGCTAGTTCACTTGTGAGATCAAATTTTATATTAAAGTAGAGTAGCTTTTGTAAAAAAAAACGTGTAATTTGAAAAAAAATGGTTTAAAAAATGATCAAAAATACATTTTCATCGATCAGAAATATGAATCACGTTATTTTAACGGTAAAACCTGATCAACTTTTGCCAATTTTTCATGGGTTTTTTATTGAGATTGAATTCATCACGATGGATGATTTTTTAAACAAACTTGACGATGTCAACCTCAATAATTCTCTAGTAACCTCTCGGTATTCCAATAATTTCTAATTTAAATGTTCATCTTCTGTTTTCTCATTGCACGTAAATCTATCATAGCGTTCACGTTCTCATATCAAAAATTGTAATCCTTCATGGATGACAGGTAGACAGCATTTAATACGCTTGCAGCCAATAAATCGTTGTTTGCATTTATTTTCTCTACCACATTAAATAATGCATTCGATCGTACCTATCAATAGAGAAATCACTGGATGAAATGCACTTCACCTATTATTGACCTTTGAAATTAACAAACACATTTTTATCAAACATTAAATTACAACTTCTTAACTTCCATCTTGATTTTTTAAACTGTCAGAAAAACTATAGCCTTTTCTACAAATAATGTGTAAAAAATAATTTTGAATAAATTTGCATTCATATTGACGATAATATTGTGTTTTATTTCGGATCTACTTCAAAGCCAAAGACTATATCTATGAACTAACTTTTTCATTATGAACATACGTTCCTGATGAGATATGTGTACAAGGATGACATGATTTCAGCCCCAGAGTGCCGATAAGACAGGAACAGCCGAAGATAGCAGGAGTTGTACGGTCAACTTAGTCACGTCATTTTCATTACTAACGACCACGATACAGTGAGCACTGCTACGTAGGATTTGATCTAAGATATTGTAAACACTCACATATAATACATGTATTGTATGCATATTACAAATTTTGATCAGAATTCAATAGGATATGATAAAATTTGTACATCATCAAAATCTATATAGTGATTGTACATGTCAGTTTGACATTGTTTCATTATAACAATCTTCGTCATAACTTCATTATAATTTTTAATTCCAAGTTAAAAATAATACAAAATTGTTTATCATTGAATGTTCGTTTAAATAAAATTTTAAGTTTAAAAAAACGTTTACATTCAAAAAATGATTTGATTAACTAATTGCCTTTTTTAAATGACATTTAAAACCTTTACACTTTTATAATTTCAGGTCACAATGACGAAAATAAATTTCTAGAATCAACCCCGCTAATAAGGTCACCCATTCAATCACATAAATATTTATTATTGTTTTCATATTAAAAATAGCTTACACAAATATTTTATATTAGATTATAAAAAACTGAAAAAGTTTTATCATGTTTTTTTTCAGTTTTTCTGAATAATTAACTTTGTGTCAAATTCAAAAATACTCAGACACACAAAACAAAAATGATTGCAACTACAAAATAGGAGCAGGAGAGAGTTAATTGATAATTAAACATGTGAATATTTCATAATATTTTTGTATACAACGTTTGCGTGATTCAGCAACTTTTTTGAAGCTTTAATAGGACAAATGAATAATGTTTTATTGACACAAATATGGTTTATAACTGGAGGTTAACGAAATTTTTTGTATTTTACGATAGGAATCGTATTGTCCAGCTTTAGTTTTTTGTTGGCAATTTTAACAGAATGGTCTGTGTGTGAAGATGGATACGAATTATAGCAAGGGAATATTGAGCTCTCTTTAACACGATTCTGTTCTAATAAATGTCTTCTGAAACGAATTACCAAACATCTCATGACGTTTAACCATAGTGCACGGATTTTGGTTAAATGTATAAAGCGGAAGCGTGGGATTAATTATATTTACTCCTGGTAACTTATGTGCCACTCATCTAATGCACAATAACATCATTAACAACGTTCCGATACTCGATCCAATTGCGACGAAATTTTCTCGCTCTAAAAGCTAACTCTATGAAAATGAAACCATTATCGTGACCTGGCTTGTGGTACATAACCAACATTTATTCTCAAAATTTTGATTCGAATATTTCCTGAATCGGAAATTCTATTTCTAGAGTGAATCAAGCACAGACTGCAATAATTACATAATTGTGTGCCAAATTTAATTCGGTATTGGTTTATTATTATCAATCGGGAGAAATTTTAATTAATACGTCTGGTCGAATTTCAATGAAGCTTTAAAAATTGTCATAAAAATTAAAATGAAAAATGTATCATATTACCTGTTAAAAATACTTTCAATATAATATGTATTGAAAAGAGTGGCATTTTATAATTAACTTGAATAACGTAGCCAATAAATGGCACTGCCAAATGCATAAGTTCGTCAACTTCAATAAATAGTTCAAATAAGTTGCCAAGTTTCTGCGGCGGCAGTTTCGCGCGCACGAAGTCGAACGAAGGCGAACTTATGCGTCTTCAGGACCCAGATATCGCATGGTTAATTTAGCGAATTATCACGGCAATTAAACCTAATCCAGTTGTTAATCAACGAACAGTACTGTGCCATTACTAGCGCGGGTAATCGCTTTGCTTTGGCTTGTTCTGGTTAAACCTTGCTGCCGAAGTCCCACGACGATTAGCTGCACCGAAACTTGATCAAATTTTTAACGTAATGATCGCAAATTGAAAACTTTTTCAATAAAACGTTCCAGTTGCTCGTCAATAAATAAGTGGCACTGACCAAAGTCACAAGTTAAACGTAGTTTTATTATTGCTTGTTTTACAAACAAAAACAACAAATGAAATTGAAAATTATATTACCATCGAATGTGTTTACAAAAACAAATATCAAATAGGTTCATATCAATTTTAAAACATTAAAACATCCTTTGTAGAATTTTCTTTTTTTTTCTATTTTTTGTATTACATAAAATTGTTTTGAATTAAAAAAAATAGTTTACCCAAAAATCATATTGGACATTATTCAAAATATATTTTACGTTGATTTAATGGTAAAAAAATGTGGATTCAAATATTCATTTCCGAGAGTGATGATTGTATGGCAGAGGGATTTAAATATTTGAGTTTATATTATGTTCGTTGAATATGAAATGGTGTGTTGTATATGGATTCATCGAAGATTAACTTGTTAGAATTAGTAGGTCGGCAAAATTGGTGGTATTAGTGTGTATACGCAAGCTATTGAGTACGGTCTTGACATTCTCGACGGAACGTCAGCGCGCATTACTGCATTTTCTGCTACTGGATAAATTTCTGACGCTGAGCTGGGTCAGACAACCGTTACAACGTGCACCATAATACCGAGGCGTTATTCCGCTTCTTGTTTACGGACAAAATAATTTTGTGTTGCAATATCCGCCCGTGTGATTTTGCTACCAAACATCCTAGATACACGGACCTAATAATGCGCACTTCCAGCGATACTGCGGCTGCAGATTCACCTATACGTGTGGATCAACATTTATATACAAATGTCAACCTTTGATACACCAACGAAACAAACATTCAAATGAGTAATAAAAAAATAGATTTTTCATTCAACCACTCGTACAATATTTATTTCATGTTTTTCTTTTCAAAACTGATGATCATCTTTGTAACGATTGAAAAAAAATTTGATAAATGAAAATAGATATTTATTTTATTTGCATGCATGGTTAAACTTGAAATTTGTTTCATTATTATTTTTTTTTTTTTTGCTTGATGAGTCTTTTTATGAATACTGCATGTTCATGAAATACCGAATTGATACTTGAATCTATGTATTTCATGTACGGCCACACAATTTTAAGCTTGGCAAAGATGAAAGATAAAGCGAAACTCAGTTTATACCATTTTTTGTCAAAGTTTAAACTTTGTATTAGACACAGAGATTGATTCAAAAATTCTACAGCTCAGCCTGCGTTGAAATGAACAGAGTTATCATCGATTGTAGTTGCGTGTTTTTTTATATTTACCTATCTATCTGTTCACAAGTCAATTTTCCTGAAAAGCAGGGGTAAAATCACGCCAGAGGAACGAACTTTAATAGCTATATGTATATATTGATGTTAATTGATTGTCAGATAAAATTGCGTTTCACAAAGTCCAACCTTTTGATTTTTTTTCGTCTCCAGAAATTGAGGGTGACTTTAGCAAAGATGTTGAACCAATTTGAAAGGGAAATATAATAATATCATTTAATTCAGCATACAAATCGAAACTATTCCAATAATCGATCAAGGTGAGGATAAAGACCGTCATTACTGGACAAGAATCCACCGGGTGGTGATGGTAATACACGTCCATACAGGTAAATTCGATAATTTGGACCTCGTCTTGAGAAATACTTGTAGTACAAATACTTGAACACAAATAAAGAGCCGGCATTCTAACTGTAGGAGACAGGGTGCACTGGTTTTGAAACCTGAAGGAAAAGGTATATAACCAAGGTTGGTTCACGAGAGGAGTACAAAGTCGACATTCGCACTATTCAGATGCTATCCTTGAGGCATTCAACAGATCTGCATATCTGCAAATGGAATGCTCCCCAGCCGTCTTCGCTTCTCCTCCCGAATCTTATCCGCAAAGGATTACCACGTTATCCGCGCGCCTCCGAATCCAAATTTCAAATTTACATCGATATTCGCGTGAAAGCAAATACTCTGATACAAGCAGTGTACTGATACTTTGTTCAGCTGGTGCCGTATTATCTGCATGTCTTCAGCTCCAATATTACCTTCATTGAATTTTATCTGCATAAACATATTATTAGAAATGTTGTTCAATGTATTTTTTATAGCTTTGCTTGTCATTATTCTGACATTTACAGATGGAACTTCCATTGTATCCATATCACATTTGTATATTCTTAAATTTCCATTTTTCAAGTCTTCTATATGAAACTTTTAATGACTATTTACTACGATTGTCAAATTTATTTTTTTGAAAGAAATTATGTTTTTTTTGTTCAAATTTTTTAAACTTTTTTAAAATAATCATTCTTAAAACATCAACATATAGTTCTGATGAGGTGAAAAAAGTAAAAGTGAAAAAGAATAAAGAATAAAAAAAAACAGAGTCAAGTTCTTAGAGGTTAAATGTTTTTGTACCCAGTCTGGTCTTCCTCTGGGACCATATTGTAACGGTAAGACGCCTGATAAGCGTGCAGTTAAGAAATTTGGGAAAAGACGATGTTTTCAGGCACTGCGCTCAAAGATACCTAGCTAAACTGTGCCGAGCTCGAGTTGGCAGTGTGCCAACTTATCGCGGCATTCATAACTGCTGTTTCGTCCTGTAAAACCTTTCTCAGTTAAGAATTCAAACCTAATAGATAAAATATTTACTGATACGCGCGCTTATACACTGCAACCATAAATTGACAGATAAACGCTGAATTACAAGGCGAGCGTCATTACCTATATCACGTTTGAAATAACAATTTAATTGCTCTTACATTACTTCAATGTTAAATCAACAACAAAAGAACAAAAAAGATCACTTTTAAAAAAGATAGTAAATATATTGTACTAGTACCAGGGCTATAAAAAGAAATATCTCAGTCAAAGGTTCAAATGAAATTTTAATGTGTAAGTTGTCCAACAGATAAATGTATTTTGATAGACATGCACATCTAAATAAAACTTTAGGAGGTTAAAACTTTTACCGGAACAATTCAAATCAAACGTCAATATATAATTTTGTTATCATATTTTGATATTTTTAGAACCGAACTGCTGTTCTGGAATGTTTAATATTGAATTGCGAATGGAGATAATTGTTCGATCATACAAATAAAACCAATAAGAATGAAATAGAGAAAAAAATATCTTTAGACCAACTTCGGTTCACCGTCTTAATCAATGACGTAACGTATAAAAATTTATTTTTGGTTCAATAGAACTATTATTGGATTAAAACAGAAATATGAAGCATTCCAATTTGTCGTCTCCAGAGAAGCATTGTTGTGAGTGATGAGCTTAAGTCGCGATGAAAATATTTAGTAGAGAATTTACACCGGCTTCCTTCGGAGTCGAATTAGACGAGATATAATGTACAAAGCCACACACTTAACTATCATGGGATCTTATGTGGTTTTACTGAATTTTGACGCAAAACGGAGACAAACGTTGAGTCAGTAATTTAGCAGAATTATTGTAGAGAAAAGCAATAATTTCAAAGCAAAATCACTTGGTGCACAAATTTAGCATACACATATTTTATAAGCTCTGACCGATGTAGAAAATATAGAAGACCAATATATCAATAATCAATATTACACAGATACTAAATATACAATAATCATGTAATTATTAAGCAATTAAAATTCAACAGTTCAATAATTATTTTTGCCAATAAAGATTAATAACGAATTAACGCCCATTAAAGTGTGATTACAACTCACTAGAGTATAAATAATGGACTATTATGATGGATTACAGTTATATTATACCTGTATAAAAAAGGGAGAATATTTGTTCTGTTTTTAATGTTTGCTGACATAATGAAAAATGTTTAGTTTCAAAACTGTATCCCAATTTTAGAACATTTTTACAATGAATAAATACAGAGAGCATCGAAATTCAAAAAATTCCACTGATATATACATCAACTTAAAATAATGAAAGGATCATTCAAGCCTTTTTTAATTTGGTTTTAAACGAAAAACAATAATTTTAGGTACTAATTTTGTATCATCTTTTTGCGAATAACGAATAATAGTATCAGATTAGTTGATCAAACTCGGGAAAATGTAAAATAAATGACCTGCTTCGTAAATATGAAATTGCAATATTGGATGAAGCTGGCGAGAGGCGAAAAGCACAATTACATTTTCATTTTGACGCTTCTTCTCAAAATTGATATTAGTTTGATAATTTATGACGCCCAAGTATAACTAGATCGTCGTTGAATATCTTTCGATTCCGGAAAGGTCGAGCGGCGAAAAGTTTGCCGCGAACTTGAAATGAGTATGTTCGTACGCCGGCTGAGAATTAAAAGAAAAGAAGAGGGAAAAATGAGCACGCCAAGAAAGAAAGACAAGAGTTGCTAGGGCGTTTAGAGAATGGCCCTGCCCGTAACGTTTCAAATTGTTATTTTATTTGCTCCGCTGTTTGCCAGCTTGAGGAAGACGTGCAACATTACAAACAAGAACTTTTGCGAGATTGCGCTTGAGCATATGATTTTAAACTTACGGCATTTTCATATCACATTTACTCAGGTGAAACTTTCTTAACTGTCCCGACGATCATCATACTTTGACTCGTAATTACATTCAATTTTTATTTTCGATCCTTTACCGTAACAAAAGTAATTTTCATTTATTTTCAATATAACTTGTTCATAAAATGTAATTCATTTGTTGAAAAACAAGGATAGGTATTTGAAAACTATTTTGCAAACAACAGTTATATTCGTTAAAGCATAACACTGAAATTGTAACTGTTTATAAAATAAAATATATAAACCAATTAAATGAACGGTGGTAACGAAATAATACGTTTTGGTGTAAAATGATTGTTGTTTATGAAGCCGCGCGTAATTTTCGTAGTCGCAGAAGTTTTACTTTGCGTTATTTATTCCGGTGTTGCCATCAAACTTGAAACGAGGTAATTACACTTTACGACACCGATGAGAGGACGTTTCATAGAGTATTACTTCTTGCAATGAAACGCACTGAAAAGTGCATATCACAGGTGCACTTATCGTTTCACCGCATATATTTGCTTTTAATTCTGCTGGGAAATGAACAGAGTTGGTTTTTATCGTTTCCTCTATTAAAAGACGCGAAATCATCTTTGAACATTTAATAATTATATGAATGCAAACATTTTAGGCTGCTCGAATTTCGCGTTTCATTAAATATAAATATTTTTTTATTACGAAAAATAAAATTAATTGCATTCATTTTATGAAAAAAAATTATTTATAGATTAACTCTGTTTGAAATTCTTTTCAACATTTAGCATTTTCAAATATATGACAAAAACAACAACCAAATTTTTAATGACTTTCAAATGAGACGAAAAAGGTAGAAAGGACTGTTTTGAATAAGAATTAACTCAATAAGGATAAGTACGGATTTAATGACTATGTTTTCATTAGCAATGAAATCGAAATAGGCAAAATTGGAGCTCTTAAGCGCCGGCAGTAAAACTTAACGATGTTCACAATCGCATGTCAATGAATCCCTAATAATTCGATTTAAAGTCCAAGTCCCCAGGCGAAAATTGATGGCAGATTCAGAAAAAATGTGCGAGTCTTTTTACATCGTTATATAATGTTTTTCTGTTTAACGATAAAAAATGATGAAACGTTTCATTTTATTGGATATTTAGCAACTATAAATGTTATGAAACAAAATTTATACGTTCCAGCAATGTAATAAAAATTGTTACGGAACTGTTATAATCCAAAGTGAATTCTGATTAAATCGTTACGTTGAAATTGATTATTTATAATTGCTACTTAATCGAATACATGCCAAGTGAATCTTTTATAAAAATTGTCTAAGGATTCGTGGAAATGACAATTATATGATAAGCAAATACAAACATAGTGATGAACAAATATAAAAATAGGTTGAAAATATTGAAATTGTTCATTTCAACAGAAATTCAATTTTATGTAAGCCAAGAAATTTTAAATCACCAACTTCTATTTGTTTTTGTTTTTTTTTTTTTTATTTTTTCTGAACATTGTTTTCAATGAACTTAGTCAGAATATAACATCACTATTAGAGAAACGAATCGATGAACTCGATTGAAAATGTTAGTAGTTGTGTTGTAAAAAAATATTTACATTATACGATACATGTCTGTGTATATTCTAAATATTTTTTTTGTTATCGCAACACTTGAATAGCTTGAGATAAAATATCTTTACATTCTTTGTGTATCGCACATCAGGAGCAGCATATGGTGTAAATGCTATCGTCACTAATATGCTTCCCTAAATATCAAATATTAGAAATATTCAAGAAATCAATGATATTAACATTATAAAAATATATAAAAAATGAAATAAGAATCGATCAACCATTTCATGACTAATTTAGTAAATTATTTACTTGACATTAATTTTCTTTTATTAGTACGATGATTAACCATCCATTGAAATTCTTTTTTTTTTTTTCATCTGTTTTATTTATTGCATCGCAATAAATTTGATTTTTTATCACGTGAATAACATCGGAGAAATTGGTTTGGATTGAAAATTTACAACGCAAAAATAACAGTGATTAGACCATTAAATTGGAGTTGTAGCAAAACTTATTACATTTGGAAAGATAACAGGATAACAAAAATTGTACGTTGTAATATTTGATAATAATTATTATTAAATTAATATTTTAAGTAAGGCTTGAAACTTGGACGAGTTGATTGCAGTACTTTGCACTTCAACCGATAAACTTCTCAAGCTTCTTTCCGCTTATCTTGATGAAAAGTTTTGCTGTGTGCCCTTCTTTGTGTGTGTACAACAAACATTATCGGCGGTTTCTTAATTAAAATCTTAAAACAAATCAAAAGAGCGACTTATTATAACAAATACGGTGTTATTAATTTTTCAAAAATTACAACATCTTCAAATTTATACAACTGCATTTTCGACAAATTTTTAGCTAGTTAGAATGTATTATATTTACACAATTTCATAAAATTCAAATAAGGTCTGTACGTAAACATACGACTATAACACGATTTGTAACATAAAGTTCATGTTAATGCAAACAGAGTTGATGCCCGTTCGTATTTCATTTTCTTCAGCAGCACGTATACAATGCAAGTTTTCATAAAAAATGAAACTGCTTTCAAAAAAATTAATTTCAAATTACAACTTGATCCAACTTTATGGAGGCTTCGTTGCCAGACTAGGATTATCAAGTTCGTCTGAACTGTCGACGCCGATGAAATTATATATACATTTGCCGTCATAAGACGCTGCACGCTATATCCCACGAATTGCATAATCAGTATCAAAAAATTTATTGTAGATATAAGACCGAAAATATGTCTACATGAAAACCGAAAAAAAAAAAAATGAATTTAAAATGTCTTCTGTTCAGCAATGTAATTACAGTAGAAGTCCTAACGAATTTCATTAAATTTTTTTTAAAATCTACAACTCGTTTCAGTTAATTGAATTATTTAAAGTATGTTGATTTTTAAATAAAAGTTTAACAGTTTAAATTGGACGACTAAGTCGATTGGTTTCCTGACATAATGATTATTACACTAATCTGAGTAATTACATTCATATAACGTGGCTTCAAAACTTGCACAAGTGTATGGACACTAAGACGAACAAGTTTCAAGAATTGCCATCGAATCTAGCAAATGAATGTTTCAACTATTCATTGAGGCTAAGAAACAAAGTCTTAATTTCAAGTTTCAATAAATAATTACTATTATTAATGGTTGTTCAACCTAAGAAACACGTTAGGAATATAGATGGAACATTTCATTAACAGCTCGAAGAGTGTACGGCAAAAGCGATTTCTTTTCGGACAAGTTGACTCGCAGTTTGTCTGCGAATGAGGAGCTCAATGTAAATGAATGATGAAGAAGTGGGGTGAGAAGTGGGAGAATCATTTCCGGTGGAATTGCCCAGCGCTAAGTTATTAATTTATGGGCCGTCGCCGTTCGTGCACATTCTGAATATAATCTGGGATTTCGTAGGTCGTCGACGGCACAGCATAATTGAGGAACGGGAGGGTAGCAGCCTATAGGCGCTCGCGCGTACACACCGCCGGCGCCCGACGACGGCCAGATAGCGTGCGATTTATTTGGCTTTGCCGCCTGGAATGCGCAAACGATCGATATTCTAGTTTAGCCGATGCTCCGTCTTTTGCATCTTATCCGACTGATTCCAACCGCTGTCTTAATTATTGAGCCTGTTGTTTACCCAGACTTGACTTCATATTCGGCATTTCGGATAATCACCGCTGTTGCCTCTCGCATTGTTGCGTCTTCACTTGAATGGATTAGTCGGTTTATCGATGAAATCATGAATCAAATCGACCAGCATATATGCAGCCGAATTACAAATACCAAAATACCAAAGAAACGATCTCAAACTTGCGAGTGTACTTTTTAAGTTAAATGCACTCAAGTATTTCAACGGTTAAAGGATTCGACTTTTTCTAAGTACAGATGGCAACAAAGGCTTTACACTGACACAGAGGTGAGTTCAGTACGAGGGATTATAAGTTTACAATGCTAAAAACCGACAACCCATTTAGTAAAGTTAGTAAAACTGGTTTTTCATATTTTTATTCAAACAAATTGATGTAATTTTTTGAATTAAATAATTTTTAAATCACTCTTCATTTTATAGACGGTACATTAATTTTAATTTGTGTTTACTTTGACAGAAATTTAAATCCGCTGAAAAACGGTCCATATCGCTGAATCTATACCGACATTAATACACAGTGGAAAAGGTTTTCGGTCTTATACCGGTTTTGTATCTGTTATATTTTAATTTCATTTATTTTTGTTATCATCGCGAACAGTCTAGGGTGGTCTTTCGAAATTCACGGTTAATCCTTGAATCTTTCCTTTTTCATTACGTTTCCCATTCTCTTTATGTGAACCCTACTTTTAAAATAAAAAATATAGGTATGAAAATGTAGGATTATGAAATTTTTGGATTAATAATTTTAAATACTTTAAAATGTTATGGAACGACAATTATAATTATAATGCACGGAGTAAAAAGCTGTAATAAATTCTATCACAATATGTATAATTTTCAACAAAAAATTTCATAATTGGAGGACAAAACCCATTTTTGATAAAAATTATTAAAACTGTTTAAGTAAAAAAAAAAAAAAAAAAAAAAAAACAGAAAATTGAATAATTTTTGTCTCTCACTTATAAAATTATTTAGTAAAAATTATACCAACTCTGGTAAATATTATTGAACTTTTCTCTCCGCGTGGCAATTATAAAACCGGAAAAATTAATGAATCGAAAACCTACGCAAATTTGTTATTGTTTGTTTTTCTGATATTTTTTTTGTCAACTGAAACTTTTGTGTTTATATATGTTAAGTACAAATGTTTATCATCTCTTTATATCATTTAACTATACATAGAAGCAATGTAAATAATAATTCAGAGATTTAGACTTGTTAGCAAGTTTATAAAGAAGGATTTGAACTTTACGAAACAAGCAGATACCAAGTCTTTTGAGATTCAAATATCAAAACTTCATGGGACAAGTTCAAGTTTAAGAAAAAAATTTACAAATAGAGAGATCTACAAAGGGATCGTAACTCGCGATATTTTCAAAAAGTACACAAAATTACGAGTGACTATCAAATAGTACTGATAAGTATCAATAAATACCAAAAAGTAAAATGGAATATATTAAATCAGAGTTACTATTAAAATTGCCTTTCATTATAATTCGAAAATAAAGAATGATGGTATTTGAAATAATAGAACTTTTACTTAAATCAATTTATTTGACGAGTTTATTCACCAAATTTTTTGTGATGGTTTGACGCGCCACGCGTGGAAAACTCAGGACCCCGTTGATAGAACGATTTTTACGCTCAGCAAATGAGCTAATGTTTGCTCAGTGAAACAATCAAACGTCAGATTTCAATAAGAGGAACTAATTTAATCGCAACTCAGTAAAATTCTCACCTTTCAATTACAGAATCAAATAACAAAGTTTGCTAGAATTTCGACAGCAAGAGTGTGCAAGGATTTTCTATTAAATTCTTTTCTATTAAAATGATATAAATTTAACTTGTTATTAAAATAATCATAAAATGTGATGATAATGTTTCAGACAAACTTAAAGAAATATTTTACTTTCAGATAACACACAATGTTAGTGGAACAAGTTTAAGATTAGACAGACATAGTAGAAACAAAAGTAATAAATGTATGTTCCTATATCTATTTATATTTCGAGGTATGATTCTTTTTAAGCTATTTTATGATTGAAAAGTGTATCTGATAAGTGAGGGATAATTCTGCGTCTCGGTAATTTGTAATTAGTAAGTACAGCAGAAAGTAATAGCACTGATCAAGAAGTCACGTTTGTCATTACGTGCGAACTTCCTACGGCAATAATTTGTGACCGTAATATAATCCAATTTGATTGGTGTAATGCTATAAAACAAACAAGTAATCGCAATTGAATTCGTACTTTATAGCACCGTTTAATTAAAGTCATTTGTTTTCTTAATATTCAACTGAAGAAACGTGTTCTTTTACCAATCAAACTATTTATCACCAAGCATTTTTGAATATAAAAAGATTGTTAGATAGGTATATATATTATTCATGTCATCATCAAATAATTAAAAAAAATTAATTTGAATTTTGATAAACTTCAAAGCATCAAATTTTGTGTAAGATTATAAATTGTGGTAAAATACTTAGTGTATATTCCTTTAAAAGCGCGAACACGGAAAAGGTCGTAGAGAGAAGTTTTATTGTTTGTATCAATCGATCATCATCCCGCTGACAGCATGATAAGAGACAGTGGAGCAAGGTACATGTCGGGTTATGTATACAGAGTCAGCAGAAAAAAGTGTGACAAAAAAGAAGCACACGACAGTCTTCTCTTCGTCGCAAAACAAACATAGTCGCAATACGTTGGGGAATATTTAGGGATCCGTGTCGTATCATCGATCAGGCTTTGAGAACTCGAGTCATCGTGTTCACTCACCTACCGGACAGGAAGCTTTTGATGCTGAAGAATCAAGTGTTCCTCAAGAACCAACGCAATCTCGATTTGTGCAAACGGACCTTATATAGCAATAAATCTCAAAAAAGAAACACGAACGTTTTTTGTAACGCTTTCTACTTTTTTATCATTCACTACCATTCACAATGAATTCAAAAACTAAACCACATCACATGCTAACATTAATAAGTTAAAAATTATTAAATGCATAAGACGCGTGAAGATCTTTAAAAAACAAAAGAAAACAAATCTTTCATGACAGCTGAATGGGAAACGCACACATGGATGAAACCAAAACAGTTGTACGATCAGTATAAACACTTATGATTATGTGTATACATATGCAATTTTAAGCGATATTCCAGATTGGTTAAATTAAGCGGAACAACATGAAAAAGGAGTTATCGCATTCTGATGTGTTCAACGTATTTATACAACCGATCGAATGTGAAATGAATAACCAACATTTTGTAGTACTAAAGAAACAATGAAATCCAAAAAAATGTATCTGTCAAAAACAGACGATTGAAAGAAATATTGAAACAAAAAAAATTTGTTATCAAATGTTTTCATGCAAACGTGAAAATTGAGTTTTCAAAGTAGCTTGAAACGTGATATGAATTTTTGGCAACAATTTTTTTTACATATAATAAGGACAATTTGTATATAATGTCATGGTTTGGGGGAATTGCGAAGGTACGAAAGCAGAAGTTAGAAACGCACGTACGAAGCCAGAGCGTGTAGTTGTGGCATTTGCAGCGACAAAATTAAGCCGCACCTGAGATAGACAGTAAGTACAGCGATTCCGGCAGCAGACTTTCGGCATATTCCGACGACGCTGCACATCCTCCAATTATAATGACATGACGCTCGTGTTTAAGGTTAACGAAGCTACGCGTTATGCTGTGAGATCAACTTGTAATATGACGCGTCTAATCATCCGATATATCTTCGGAATACGTTTTGTGCACATCATATACCTTATTCGTTTGCGAAATAAATGCTTGCTACTAACGCCTCTCATCATAATAATGGATGCAATTATATTTATATCCATTATAAACAATATAATTATAATAAAAGCTACCTGAAACATACATTTTTTTGCAAATTATTTTAATGCAATTTATCTTTTTTTTCGGTTTCGTACAATCCAACCTTTCTTTTGATATTAGCCGTTTTTCATTATCTTGAAACTTGGTTGATCATTCAAGTATGAAATGAATTTCTATTCACAGCCTCAATAACGAATACCTCTAAATGATAAATTAAAAAAAAAGTCGTGAGAATTACAATCAACCTAATGGAGTACGATTCAATGAATCATTTAATTACTCGGCGTGTTGATTTAAATGCAAAAAAATGTGAAAACAATTCAATCAAGTGAATGAGTTTCCAGTTCGACACTAAATTAATGCTTTTAAAGAGAGTATGTCAAAACATATTTTTATGAAGCTATTTAACCCGTTGCTTGTTGGTGATGTATGTATGCGATATCTGTATCAATTTTTTTATCGAATGACAACAAATTGAAATAAAAAATTATAGCATCTTAAGCTTATTTTATGATTCGAAGATACAACGAACAATATTTCTGATAACATTTTCGAACAAACGGCTGATTTAACAAATATAAATAAAAAAACCGTTTTTCAATTACGATACTTTTCTTCAAATAGGTATTGGAGTTTCTTTGAAAAACCCATTTATTTTATTATTTATTTTCTCGTTACCAAGTAGCTCAATTTTGAAATTACCCTTTTTTAATTTTCAAATATTTTCCTTAAATGAAAAAAAAATTAAAAATTACTTGAGAAGTAAAATTTTGTTTGATTAGAGTCCTGAATTGCAAATAGATTTTCGTATTGCACGTAATCCAAATAGAAGGAGATAAATTGTCACACGTTGCGAACATCAAACGCTTTGAAGATTCGATCTTTTTGACATTTATTTTTTTTGCCCGATAAATGACACCGCACTGTTATTTTTCGTTATTAAAACTCTGGTTTTACAAACTGGTGTTTGTATTTATCTCACTTTTTTATCGCATTTACTGCCCAGGCTCATTAATCTGACCAAGGGAACGTCTCTACGATTACAGTTCAGCGAGCCCCGAAACCTATTTTTGCCTTTTTTTCTTTCAATGTATACAAAGTGCACTCGCAAAATTGATGTTTTTCAAAGAAAAATAAATAATCTTCTAATCTGTCAGATATTCACATACACGAAAAATAATTTATAAACTTTAATAAAAAAAGATGAGATTCTTTTGTGATGAAATCATTTAGTGTCGACAATTTTCTTAAGTGAATTACAAAGAAAGTAAAAACTGTGTCAAGTCAACGATTAATGCTTTTATAAAGTCAGTAGCAAAATAGAGCAAATGTGAGGGAAAAAAAATATAAGACAGCTAGAAACCGCGGAGAATGGCTTTAGACTCATTATGAAACACGTGCTGTTGAGTGAAAGATGTAGGTGGAGAGGGGGCGAAGAGGTGTCCGCATTACAGCTTGACCCTGTAACTCCAGACTAATGAAGCAACTTGAGAGTAAGCACAGCGCTGTTTTCTAGCTGCAAATACTCGGCTGCAACCTCGGTTACTGGAGTACATCATACACAATGTTCCCCATTTCAATTTCACCCCGAGCTTTATTATATATTACACGGGCAGACTATGAGAAATGCGAGCGCGCTTCATATCTTGGCAAAGCCACGGCAAATCCTAACAAAATTAAATTTTATCGTCAAAACTTAATTCAAAACATTTTTATCCGAATAAAACATTGTTTCACATTACAGTTTGCTCTTAAATCTCACCGTTAATAAAAAACATTTACTCCCTCGGATTTCAGTAGATCAAATTTCATCGGGCATTGCCCTCTTGATTGGTGCAGAGAAGATAAGAACCGTCGAAAAAGCCGTACTACTTTTATTCAAATTTTCGCGTAACAAATTAGGACGCAAGTCTTCTTTATTGACTGATAACGAAAGAAAAAAATTAAGGCTATGAAGAAAGATTAACCATTATTATTCTACGAGTTTTTTTAATTAAAATACATTTTGTCAAGGTGGGTAAAACTTTATCGACGTTATTTAATTGCCAACATTAATTATTCATACAGCAAGTTATTATAAAAATTGAGAAAAAATTTCGTAAGCAAAATTTTGAACTCCAATTATGAAATGAATGAAAATGTCGTGCCCGTTTTATCAACCCTGCTGATAAATCATCAGAAATTCAATTTGAACAATACTGAAGAAACCCTCACAATACGATACATCTAGGCTTGCAATTAAAAACGTAAACGAAACGATAAAACACACCGGCATTCATGACTATTAGCCAAACATTTTTTGTGTCGCCATTTCGTTCTTTTATTTCCGTTTTTCATCGCGCTTTTTTATGTCTGCAATACTGTGCAACATATAATTACCAAATAAATATCACCTGATTACATGCAAACTCAGATTGTCACAATAAAAACTCGGGCAATTCGTATAGAACAATTTTTCGGTTGCAAAGTTCGTTCGTAAAAATTCAGCTGGCTTAAACTATACTGGGCAAACTATTTTGACGTGTTGGTTGCTCTAATTTCCTATATGGAGTGAAACAAAATGAAGAAAATTGTATTGCAACATAACTCTTGTTTATCCAAGCATGCAAAAACACGTACACTCCTCGTTTTTTTTTCTTTTGTTTCTTTAAAATAGAATTCTCAAGCTCATAGCCTCATTTCACCAAATAAAAAATTTCTTTTTGGATTCGTTTCACTATCACTTTGCGTTCCTGATGAATAATTATTTGAAAGAAACTATCTAATTTCGTTTCTTGTCTGTTAATGAATTTTTATTTCATAATTCTCTGTTTTATTATGATGAACGTAGATCGAACAGCATCAATCGTAAATCTATATGAACTTAATTTGCATTCTAATGAATAGTATACGTTTTGTTGATACCAGGCAATCTTCAAGTAATTTTCAAATTGGCTACAATTTCTGGCACGTTATTTGCCCGTATTTAGTGACAAAAAGAACAGCAAAAACAATGAATCCGACTTGGCTCTAAGTGGAAGTAAATTTATTAGCATAAAGATGAACATCAAAAATGATAATACGCTCTGGCAAATTAGCATGAAATTTGGATACGACACACTTTAAAGAAGAGCATTTGCCTATGACTTCATCCTTCTTGCAAGTTTGTGTTCTGATTATGCAAACGAAGTCGAGTCAGTTCCAAAACACGAGTTGTTCTGTGTAAATGTCAATTTCCTATCTCGCGTTTCAGCAGAAAGAACTAAATTTTCAATCAGAATCGACCAAACTATGAAGATCGGCGTTTAGTAATATGAGAAATAGAATATAAAAAATTTAATAAACCAAAATAAAATCAATCATTCCTTATCACTCGCAATGTTTGTCAGATTGATTTCAGCAATAGAACCGGAATTTCATAATTTCGCAAAAAGACATATTTATCGAAAACGGTTCGCTAACGTCGACTACTTTATTTTATGTGTTGTGCCGGTTTTTTCGTTTACCCGAACTACTACATCGCTCATAATGTTATATATTTTTATTCCAACTGATTTATTCGCTCACCATCTGCAGTGCATTTTCGGTTATTTATTACAAGCAATAACTTACCAAGAATCGTGCCAGTGTAAGAATGCGAAGTATCGAATGATATCGGTCCTTGTGTGCTTTCGAAAACTGCATCTTTGGAGAAAATGTTTCCGTCGGGGACCAATCGCAACGTCCACTGCCTGCAATCACAAATAAAATCGTGCTTTATCAATTTCACCGTCTATTTGATATTTGTAAGAATTTGAGAAATTATTTCAATCCCCGTTGGTATCTTATTTTTTTCTATTTCCATCTTGCACCAAAAATTTCAGTCGGTTATCTTTGTTTTGTAAAGATTTGTTCATATCGATACCGAAGGCTACAAAAATTGAACAAATCTTTTTTCATGATATAAAATAAAAAGTGGTGAATAGGTGTCATTCGTAACTAAAAAAAAAATAACGATCTTATCTAATCTCATCATGACTTATTTCACAAAGTTATGAACATTGAAAAATGAAATCGTTTCGTAATATCATGATGAAATAATATAGTGAGTTTAGTATTTTCACTGTACTTTCACTCAATTGAATAATACAATTAAATACAATTTCTTAAACATGAAACCTTGACAATCTCCCTTGAACGATTCACCATTTGTTGAAACTGTTTGTGTGTCGGATAAGCACACTTTTTTCAAAATCGCATGTTAAATCTGCGCTGCTGCCGATGCATTCTCGGTTAAGACGACGAAGCCATAGAAAAACGAGCTGTGCAAATGGCTTCAGCCCTGGGCACGTGGCGGAATTTCTTGCTTTCGTAAGCTTGAAGCTTATGCAAAGCTGTGACTTGTTTTTGAGCGCTGGGAGCGTCTCGCACCCGTGGCACCTATGCTCCCTTCATTCCGTCTTATCCCTCATCCATGCGGAAGAAATTGAAGGTGAAACTATATCTTCACGAGCCTAAACTTCGAAATGCGATTACATTTGTCTCATGGCTACGTCCTAGCTGACAACATTCATGCCAGTAAAGACGAAAACCGGTATAATTGAGCGTAAAGTTCCTCCGGGAGAAAAGCATGATTGACGTTGTTAATGCCACTTATTTTTGCATAAAACATGATTTTCTGTAAAAAGTTTTCTTAATAAAAAAGAATGGGAAAAATATTCAACTAAAAATTGTTACAAAACAATACTTGTGGTTTAAGGTTTTTAAATCAAATAAAGATTTATCTTGTCGATTTATCGATTTACTTAATATTAGATTTACCTTTATTTAATTTATGTCACTGAGCTGTTCGTGGCCACATAATCATGGTCAAGATTCAAGACCAAGGCATGATGATAAGTCGAATCATTTTGATTTTACTGATACAAAAGCATCTACGATAAGGAGCTTATACAATTTTATCATTGAATTGAAGTTTATATTCAAGTGATCCTTCAATTAAGTCCAGCTCTGATCAAATTCGAACATTGACCTAATTAGGAATGAATATGTAAACTTCGGTAAAATTAATTCTGAATCGAGTCCAATTTAACCCAAGTTTACATATATATACCCAATTCAGAAGATTCTTAGATCTGCTTAGATCTGGACATTTTTTTCTGAGATGTAAACAATTATTCTTATACAACTTTAAATTTCTTATTTTACATTTTTAATTCATTTTTTTGTTCTGATTCTTTCAGGAAGTCTTTTGCTGTACCAACGATTATATTTTATTCATTTATTTATTCACAGGAAATGCATACGAACGTTCGGTGGCATCGATTGTACTGCATGAATAAACAGAAATTTGTAAACAAGATACAGAAATAAAATATAGAACATATACCTCAAGTGTCATGAAAATGTCTTAAAAGTGTCAAAGTTTGTGATGTTTTATTATTTGTTTAACATTCACTCATCTCTAATTCTGAATACTCGTTTTTACTATATGATATCGGTTTGATGTACATGTACCTTTGAAATTTTAATAAACATTCCCAAACGTTAACAATACCGTCAGAGAAGATTTTGTTTCCTATTCTCGTGATTTTGAGTGTTAGTTTTTTTTCAACATTTTATGAGCAATGAAAAAGATAGCATCAAAAGGAACACAGGAAAGCTTGTTATGGAAGTGAAATTAAAAAAATCACGAAAGCGGCTTCACTTGATTCTCGTTTGCATTTTTTAAATAATGTATTTAAATGGTCCACTTAGTGAGATTTCGAGCGAGTAAACATCGTTGTAGCGTAATCTTCCGAAATAATCGCGAGCGTATGCGTAAATAATTTACAATTAACAATTCTCTACTTTGGAACATGCGATTCGGAATATCACGGGAATATAAAACAAAAGAAATATTGAAATGGAAGAAATTTTTTTACCACAATATGATTTCATGGTTTAAAGATTTATGCCAGAAATTATAAAAATGTCAACAAAATAAAATACTAAATGAAACGAACAAAAATAACGAAAAAAATAAAAAATAACGAAGTCGTAAGAAATGTAAGATGAAAGGACATGGCGTATTTTCATCATGATATTCTGCGTATCCTTTGTACTTTATATCCAACTTTTATGAAAAATTTTATCCATTTTATTATAAATATAAAGCATAGAACGTAATCAAAAAGACCACGACGATAATCGTTACGGTGTATTATCTTTGTATCTGGGTATTATGTAACCAAGCGGGTGAAAAATACGTTCCTTCTGTTTTCAAACAAGACTTTCCTGTTCTGTTGTTGTTATTCCTGCAACTTGTGATAAAGAGAGCTTCGCGGATGTTTTATTTTGTTTCCTCGCAGGACTTGTGGAAACTATTATGACGTCCGACTGCTTTGCATAATACGCCAGCGGTGTTCGGCTTGTACGCGTTTATAAGCAGGCAATCGATCTTCTCCTTTGTGCTTATCTTTTGTCATTATAACAAATTACGCAATTTAATCCCGTAATATGAAAATCGTGGAACTGCACATGACATTTTTCGTCGCAAAATTCGCTAATGTCTCTGCTAAATTGACCCTGAGATGAATTTATGCTAATAACTATATTATGTTGCGACAAATACGCCGCAGCTTTAATTAGAAATTTGATGAAAACTTTCATCCTTGTGGAAACTAATTCCCAGCCGATGCTTTATTGTCAGTAAAAATAATCGCGTTAAAAAAAGAGAGCATGCCGACTCGCTCTGTATATGTTTTCATTGAATTTTAATTTGGAAATATTGAATTTAAAACTGTCCAAACTTTTTTATTTCTCCTTTTTACTATGCAAAGTGTTCCTATCCAATTATTCATTATTAGCACATGACTCGAGAATATTTTACACGTTAAATGATTTAATCGTAAATTTAAGAATCTATAAAAAATTTACGTTCAAAGTTTATATTGTTTCTTTTCGTCTGTACCCGTTGGCATTTTTTTCTTCTTGTATCAGAAAAAAAAACTTTTTTTGCATCGACGGAAAATGGAAAACCTATAGCTTCATCCCGCAAAAAGCAAGACAATTTTAAACCCGATATTGCACCGTGCATTTTTATGATTAAGTACGTAATTTCACCGACATCTTTTTCGATTGGACTCAAATAAGCCGTAGTGCTGAGAGTAAAACGAAACTGCACAGTTTCTCAGCATTTTGCCGTTAAAATTTGAGTAAGACAGGAGTAAAAATTACGCGAGCGCTGTATAGTCGCCACGGAACGTTAGCGATGTAATTCAAACCCCTTCGACCATGCCTTATATCACTTTCGACCTAACCTACCTACAACATTTTTGCGCGATCTTTCTTCCACCGGAAAACCTCCCTAGCCTTAAATTCTTAACTTTGTTAATCCCTTACTGTGAGCCAACACTAAGTGCACGTAAAACGGTCATCAGAGAACATCAATTTGTAATATAACTTTTTTATTGGTTTCCTGTAATTAAAGACACCATTGTTCGTCCAGGACCATCTAGTCGAATTACTAATTTGTGTTGATGACAATTTATAGCAATGGAACTTGTTAAATTTTAATTAACTAAATTTGTTTCAAATTCGCACCTTTATCTTGAACGTCCAATAGCGTCAGCTGCAACGATCTTTTAAAGCTGCCATATAATCCTTTACTCACTTGGATAATAATTAGTTTTTCGAAATTCGAGTTATTGTAAATTTACGTGTAAATAAGAAGAATTAGTGGTCGAAAAGTTTCACTGACATTTAAAATGATAAAACGTTTGAAAAATGTTAAGCTCTAAATTTTACACTACATTTGGCAACATTGTCCGGAAACCTTTTTTCCACAGAGAACGATGTAAGCCAGACTATGGTCGCTGGGCCAATCGTTTCTGCACTGAATCATACGTCAGAATCCAATTCGGATGTCGACATGAATTGATAATACTAAAGGTGTTAAAATTCGACTCGGAAAAGCGCGAGAAAACGAAGAGGAGCAAGACAACGAAGGAAGAAAAATAACGAAAATTAGAGAAAAAGTAAAAATCAAGGAGAATTGAACAAATGGAACTAGACGACCGAAAATAGTCAGACAATATATATTTTTTGGGATAATTTTTTTAACGAATAAATATTATATATTGTTTAAAAGCATTTCGTACTCCAAAAATTGGATAGATTGCTTGCTGTTTCATATGTCTGTAAAAATATTCTGATATAAATCACGAGTTTGTTTTACAGATTGAATTTTTTTAGAAACATGTTCTTCACTTTTTGAATTTTTTAGTTTTTACTCAACAAATTTTACAAGACCACGATGATCTAATAAAACGTATTTTCCAGTATGAGTGAAACAACATTCTCAATATTTATAAATCTATAGAGAGATTCAATAACCAGTGCTTGTTATGCAGTGTTTATTTGTCCTACAAGTTTTTCAGAAAGGACGATAAATCAGATTGAAAGTAGTCTCGCCTTTTTCACCCAGTATTGCATTGGGTGAAAGTTTAGTTAAGAAATACTCAAGAGATGAGTGCTCGCGAGAAGAAAACACCCGAGTGTGCATTTCTCGGTCCGGCAATAAAACTGAACAAATAGAAGAGAAATGATCTTCTTAGCGTTTGCAAAAGAAAAAGTGCCGCTGTAAAATTAGTCGCAATATTTTTGACGACAGATAAATACGCTCATAAAAGTCGCAGGAAATACAAATACAATTTTCATTTCCTGTACGAAACAAAAAAAAAAAAGCAAACAAGTAGAAAAAGAAAGCAATTCATAAATTCTAAAAATGAAGTTACAGAAGACGAATACGATTTGCTTTGTCATTTATTCGTTTTACAATTCATGGCTGTTTAACTTTGTTTTCGTTTATAAAAAATTAAGGCCCGATATAAGTTTAATTTGATTCACGCCACGTCTTCGAAGAAAGCAATATAAGCCAAATAGCGTCCATAAAAATGTGCAAAAACTGAAACTTTACCATGAAAAATTCTTGCCAAAAGTGATGAGTCAACAGTTCGCCACGCCATCTAACAGCGTAATGTCGCGATATAATTTAAAGTGGCAGAATTTTTTTGCCGATAAATTTGTCGTAATGGTAAACATCAGCCGTAAATCGCGCAAAGTACTTTGCAGATCGTGAGATCTTAACGAGCGAAGCGCCATCTTTCGTTATGTCTTGATGAAATAGGGTAGTTTACAGTGTATTAATCACAAGTTGGCTGTTTAATAAAGATGTAAGCTAAAAGTTGGCTCGTTCGAATGTTGAGCCGTCTGGTATGGCGGATGAAAAATGATGGCTCGCGTGGCGCTAATACGGCCAAGAGTAACAATGCTTAATGAACGGTAAATTTCGGAGTCGTTTGTGTCAGTTGCCTGGGCACGATTTTAATTTAATGTTTCGTCGCGCGTGATGCACGGTTGGCGACGTGCCTATCTATTATTTTTAGGACATTTGCTTGGGTAGCAAGATGGACGATGCGCCACATATAAGCACCCGGCTTGTAGGGTTATCGACTTGACCCTGCGTCTCCGACAATTTCCCGGTCCTTGTCCGGAGGCCATTAAGCCCTCGCGATATACGCAATTTTCGAGCTTTCGGAGGACCGATTGCACAAAAAAGCACTAGTACCCTCTTCGGAAAACCGATTTATTGTTACAAATGTCTCACCGGGCGATGGCATTCTAATTGGTTAGCTTGAATAATTGCTGCCGTGTAATTACACTTTTTTGTATTTTTCATAAAAAAACTGACTTTTTTATGGCTCTCGGTTTGAACAAAATATATATTCATTAATTCACCTTTGGAAAAATAACAACAACAAAAAAACATTTGCAAAATCTTATAATCTGCTCATATTCTTCAAAGTCATTTATTAGTAAGACTGCTTTTTTTCTTTTTTAATTGTATCGTTTTAAGAATAAGGTTAAGTAAACCGCTCCACGTTTTGCGACGTGCTGACGATGCTGGCAATTAGCTTCGTTTTTAATAGCGATTATCTCAAAAAACCATAAAGATAACACCGAATAAGTAATTGTAATTAATATTCTTTATGGCGTATTCAATGTCTGACTAAGCGGTGACTCGTACTACTTCAACGAAATGAATACACTTTTATCTGTTGGCATTTTTCAAGTGAAATCCAACGATGAAAACTTGCAACAAAATGAATCATCACTTTTTTGCTTATTAAAATCAATCGGTTTTGTTTTATTTAAACAAATTATACTCTATAAATCTTGAGAGTGGAATTCTTGAAATTTTGTTTCCTTTAATTTCAAACATTGTGTTTGACTATTCTTCAATACAAAGATTGAAATGGGACATATATAATTTAAACACACATAAGCTGGATGAATTTGATTTTCAACTATTTCAATAACTAGAGTTACTGTTCAAAGTTTGTCCGAACTTTGGATGAAATAATTCAACGTCTATGATAAATTAATTTCGAATGTTCCATGTTCAATTAACAGATCCCAGCTAAACAATCATACAAAAATTACTCGTGTTGACTTGTCTGTATTGTTTTTTTTCTATTATTCAGTAAAATGGACTAGCAAATATTTGTATTTTCTAATCCTCTAATCTATGGAATAAAATTTAATCAATCCGTCCAAATCGATAAGAGCAATATAACATTATGAATATAATGGTTTGTCGTGTTGACTTTGATTATGTTTGATCCTCTTTCATTACAAATACCGGTAAGTTGGTTCTGTAAATAAATCAGTCTTAACAAACAGCGCGATCCCTTCGATAAGACTTAAATCTATATGAGCTTGATTACGTTCTGTTATACTTTTATTTCTCGTTGACCTTATTTGTATTGATTGATTTTGCTAAACACAATGAAGTCTATTTCTCTTTTCTATTAAACAGTTGAGAAATTGGTCAGCACACACTACTTGGACGTCGTTTTTTGTTGTAATGGACACTTTATTTAATTAATCATCCTACGCTGAGTTACTGAGCATTTTTTGCCGCCATCATTAGAGACCTTAGACCCTAACTTTTTCAACTCTGATTTCACTTCACACACACATCAGTTATACTTCGAAACAAGATCGTATACTTCCAGTTGTTTTGTCATGTTTCTTAACAATACAGTGCTAGATAAACCAACAACTCTTTGTACGTTATTTAGAAGGAAAATTTGTTCATAAAAAGTATTTCCTCAAACATTGAATTAAGCTTTTTGTTTGAAATTTTTATTTTTGAATTTCTGCTCACTTGAAAATGATTTTGATTTTTTCTTTCTGTAAGAAAGTTAAAAATAGTGATACAATTCAAACACGAGTTAACGTAATTGAGCGCGGCAAAAGGGTTAGAGTAGTTCTGCACTTGAAGCTGTGTCATTGCGTTATGTAAGTAGAATATATTATAACGGCACAATCTCGCGCAATGTACGAGACAATTAAGCGTGGCTCTTGTTTTGTCCTAAGTAAACTGACGTAGAATGGTGTAGTAGCTGCGTGCAAATGCAATGAAAATGAAGCGCGACGAAAGTCTGACTTATATGAGAATAGACGACTTTGCTGTTACACTTATCGGGTTATCATCGACGTTGTTACTAGCTGGATGAATGCAACAACTTTGTTGCGTGACGGGCCCTATGATAAAATCAACCCAAGAACAGAACCACTAGTCGAATGCGACGCGATTCCAAGTATGAATACATTAAATGAAAAACTCTCGAAATTTGAATAAGTGAAAATTTTTGCGTTTCGCAAAAAGTGAAAGCTTTATTTTTAAGAGAATTTCAAATTATTGTGAGTTGAAAATTCACTTAAAAATGAGCCCGGAATCTTCCACTTTTAACAAAGAGTGAAATCTTAGAAGCAGAGGTTTCCAGCGATTTGTAATTACAACGAAAATTAAAATGTGTAATGGGAAAGATAATGTCTAAAGGCACTTTTCACATGAGAATTAAAAAAATACAATAAATGTTTTTTACGTTCATCAGTGTAATAACAATAAAGTTAAATTCTAATTCTATATACTGTTTTTATTTTTTCGAAGCTAAAAACTGTCTTACGGTTTATACTTGAAGGTAACAATATAATTTTTTATTTTAACAGGATTGAATTTTAATCATGCAATGAAATTTTTCGTATTATTTAGAGAAGTTTATGATGATTCATATTAGATCCAGCTTAGCAATATTGTTTTGTTTTTAATGGATTATTCGTGCGCGGAAAATATCCTGTTCATGGATTATTTCGCCTGGGATTAATCGGGCCAATTTTTGAATCCGAAAATATGCATGCAAAGTAGATTTTGGTGAATTTTGATTAGTCTTTGTAGTACGTGTTTATTTTAATATAACTTGAACAATGTTGGAAATCCGAATTTCAGTACAAGTTTTCAAAGTTAAATCGATAAACAATTTTCGCTATAAATGAAACGAAAATCACAGGCGACATGTTGGACTATTTCTAATTAATGATGGCGTTCTAATTTAAAAGTGCATAGGTATAATTAAAAGATCAATAAAAAGTGTGCAAGAAATGATGGTCGTCGCGATCGGTTTAATTAGAGCAGCGTTTGAATCTCTTCACGAAAATAGTCTTTAAGTTGCACGGACAATTACTGCAATAAGACGAAATTGAAATTCCATCTCGAAAATTCTGCTAACGCGCATAGCCAACATATTTTACGACAACTTGTTATTCTGTGACAACACAATAATTTCCTGCTTTCTGAAAATCTTAGTACTTTTTTTTCCTTCTCAAATGAGAATTGTCATCGTGCTTCTAGTAATTAGAAAAGTATTATAATCTTGGTAACATATTCTTATACAACGTTTTAATTAATTTCGTTCAAATGTACAAACGTGAAATTTTTCACTTCAAGTTTCGAGTTCACGATAAAAAATTGAAAAATAAAATAAAATAAGTAAAACGAGAAAAAATAAAAAACAATAATTATCATTGCAAATGAAATTCCGAACATACAGCTCAGCTAGTTTGAGAATACAGTGTGTCACGCAAGTAAACAGTGCCCTTGAAGCAAAAAACACTTTTACAAAAGAATAATTTATTCTCGGCCCTTTGCCATTGATGATAAAAACTGTCGGAACAAAAATGGCAAAAAATTGATGTCGTGAACTGTCTAAAACGAGTCATTTTTTTTAGTTCCATCTGTTTCACCTGACACGAAATTCTTGTAATAAGACGTAACATGAAAAGAGGAAAATAAATGGAAACTGGTTATTAAGCAGTGGTTAAGCCCGTGAGAAGTGGCAACTATTTTTCATCGTCAAATAATTTGCTCTTTTCATAATCATGGTGTTGGCCCTAACGACGCTTCGTTATCAAGGAACATATACCGTCCCGCGTAGGTGTTTAACTACTCTCACGTTGAATAGATCGCGTGTTGCTTATGAGGCCAGGACTGGCTTTAACAAAGCTGTGTTCCTTCATACACCCAAGTGGGGTGAAATCAAAGATTGTGATCGTATAAATATTATTTTAGCAAGGTCGTAAGATTACTAACATTTCATGACAAGTTTACTTTAAAAAATTTTCTACAAAAAACTTACTGTCGTGATTTTTTAACAATTCCATTCTTCATGCCAATTAGATAAGAAAACATTCTGAAAGGTACAATCAGTAAATATGAAGGTTGTATTTTTGTTTTTCAAACAAGGAATTTCTCCGTTAATGTGAAATTAATTATTGATTTGCGTTTTTCTAATTTGTCGACTAATGAAATCTAATTTGAGAGAAATAATTGAAACCTAGCCAAAATTGATGCGAATTTCCCGACACGAATCAAAGATGTTTACTTGAACAATCAGCCCCAATTTCGTGCATCAGAATATATGTGCCTGTTATGTTCTAAGCTCCGAGCCGAACACAGAACAATTATTCTGATAATTAGGTAAACAGCGGTAATGTTTATGTCTAATGAGGTTACTACAAAATAAAGTACTCAATAATTGATGTGGTGTGAATCCAAATAAATCTGATGCACGATAATGGAAATATGAATTTAATTTTTTTTAATTGCAAAACCTCATTGTGAATGCTAATTTTTATTCAAAAATAAAAATAATTTGTTACACAATTATAAATCAGCGATGAATAAACAAATGAAGTTTAATGTTTTCAATTTAATGTTACTACCCTCGTATTTTATTCGCATATATTTACCGAGATTTTTTTTTTTTTTCAATTTCGTTAGGAATAATTGAACACTACAATAAACATGAAATATCGACGGCGAGTAATTTAATGTAACATAATTAAGTCACTGCAAGCGTAATGTTTCGCGCAAATGAATACGAAATGATAACACGATGTCCGACACATTAGCTTATAAAGTAGTAAATTATTTATAACACAAACACTAAATATTCGTACATCAGTGTGTCATGTTTTGAGTGCAAATATTCGTTTGCGTTTCTAATAACCGCCGGAATTATATAATAAGCAGCTTAAAACGGCTAATATTTGAGTACGTTTTAAAAAATGGCATACGAATTATCCTCATCCAGATTATTAAAATGAAGTCAAAAATTATATATATATAATAATCAAGATTAAAGTTAATAACTCTCAACAAATTGTAGTAAAAAATGTATTCATTTCTATCAATATAAAATTATCTCTAGACTAGACAATCAATTTGAAGGTAAACATTCTGAAAATTGAATGTCATCTGAGAGATGTTTAAGGATCACTGTCATTCTGGAAATAAATGAAACGGAGAACAAAAAGTTTTCGTTCGCCGACAGTGTTCGAAATTCCGAAGAGTATGAAGAAGTCAAAATCCGACACGACCTTAATTAGTCGTCTTCTGTTACTTTGACACAAAGCGCTTGCGATCTACTTGCAACTTAAAACGCCACCTACTCACGCTATTCGGTGAATGACTTTGAGAGGCAAAAACAAGATGAAGACAAAAGGATGAACGTACACTGTCACAAAGTTTTCGTTCTATTAAGGCTCTGCTTCAGCAATCGTTACTCGAAACCTTGCAGTTTTGCGATACGAATTACGAGTTCGCAGTGCAGGTTATGATCGGAATGGCACTGGTCGGAATTTGCGAAATACCTTTTGAAATATCTAGAAAACAATGTGAATAAATTAATTGATACGGATCGAAGCACGAACATTATCGGCTTGATTTGTTTGTCAAATAACTGCGTTCGACTGAAAAAGATACAAATAACGAATAAATTAGCAACGATTTTCATTTTGCGCACGATGTTCAACCGAATGCATTTTAATTAATAATATTTCATAAAAGTCGAAATGCACGCAACCAAAATTCAGAATTTTCAATGTTATGTTTCTGTTCGCGACAATATTTTTTCCGCAAGTTACATGACACGGTTGGTGAATTTCCAGCAATGCATTTTCAGCGGATTATGTTTATACAATTATGATTTTCTGTTCGTGACACCTAATAAAGTCTAACGTAGTTAAATTAATAAATTAATATCATGTTTTACAATATCACATTAGGTAATACGCTATTTTGCATAAACCCGAGGTTTGATTTTAACAACGTATACTGAAAATTCGAATAATCATACTACTGAAAATCATATTTTGAAATAATTTATGACTTGACATTTTCTATATTAAAAATGCTAAAACTCATAAAACCGTGAGACATTTATTTATTTTATATTGCAGAGGATATTTTTCGGTACGATCATTTTCCCATTCATAATTTCAGCCATCAACTAGCAAGAATAATTTGAAAACTGACATATATTTTGGTCATGAAGGAAAATACCTTTCCATTTCCAAGAGAAAATTACATAACCGCGAATCGACAGCTCGTAACGAATATGTACCTGCGGTGTGGAAATGAGATCACAGACTCCTGAACGTAACAATGCGCAATTTTTCACTGTCAATCTCACAGCTGAGAAGCAGAGAGGGCGTAAAATAAAATAAAATACATTGATAATATTCTAAATCAAATGATTCAAGATGCATAATAATAATATCACCATGGTCTCATTAAAAACCGAGCACAGAAAATGTGAATTTCTTAAAATAAAAAATCGTTTACGCACTATTAGAAATTATTGAAAAAGGAAAAAGTGCGCATCTTTGATACAATGCAATACAGCATACTTCAATAAAACTTTCAGATTGGCATACCGTGTAAAAATAATGGTTCATAAAATTCCAATAAGAAATTTGAAAATTTCCATAGGTGCAATTTGTGTGTTGCGTGTTAAATAGGTCTCAAAAATCGCTGAATTGAACTTGGAAAGTTTTCTAAATGACGTGATCACGACTTCAGAGGGCGATGGATTTCACTTAGAGATAAAATTGAGTAAATGGCTGACACTTGGCGCATGATTTTCGAACTGACAGTGCTTCCATTTGGTCCTATTTGCAATCTCATGACGATGTACCTATTTCGGACTAGCGATAGAGGGATTCGTTTCCATAATGGCGTTATATCCGCACTGCTACGAACCGATGTCGAATATGCAGTTTTCCGTAAAACTTAACGACCCCGTCGCATATTTGCCGGAAGCTTACGAAAACAGCGGTCCCTATATACAATTTGAATTTCGGGTGTCAATTACGGTTTTGAAAGGTCGCTTGATGGTGACAAAGGATATGTTGTTTTGGAGGTACCCATTTACGTCAATTTCGCGAAGACTCTGAAAACAAAGCGAGACAACGATTTTTTTGTTCATATTGTATCGGGGAGATAATCAATAAAGTTTTATTGTCTGATTAAGTAATTATCGGTCAAATTAAACCTGTAACTTATGGCGCTACCAATCTTCGGGATTAAACTTAGACGAAGTCTAATGCTTAGCTCGACGCTATCAACTTAAACTTCCCCATCTTAGAATGATTGGTTCTGCATAATTAATAATAACCAAGTTTTGTATTTGAACAATTATCTTGTAACCAAGTTCTCGTATAAAAGTTCTATTATAATCTGCATTCAAAATCGTTGTTGCAACAAAACCAGAACAAAAATAAATCTTCGTAGCAGCTGATTCAAAGTTTTAAATTTTCCAATCCAGTGTTTCCAATCGGACAACAATTACCCGACAAATAAATAAGCAATAAATTCTGCGTTGCAATAAAATTGGTCGCAATATTTTTTTTCCCCTGTGATAACTTTCCAGTGACAATTTGTAAGCTGATGAAGTTTTAAACGATATTTCGTCGAGGACATGTCCTTTTTTCAAAATTATCAAATTCGTATCGCTTGACACTCACAACATTTGGTACTAATTTGTGGAACTTTAAGCTCAAGTTGAGACAATTTGGGAGCGCATGTATTTTTGATTACGTCGATTTCGATTTCCGTTTAATATGAAACAGTCATATGAACATGCAATCATCCATAGTTTAATCATTGACATCAGGCATGACCTAATTACAGTAATGCATGTCTTCACGCACGCGTAAACTGCGATTCACCGCACTTAACGCCTAATTATATTTAGTCATAGATATAACTTAATCATGATCATGTTATATTTCTCAATGTAAGGTCCACAGTCGACTCCAAAATTCAATTATCCACAGTTGAATCGCTGATTGATTATTGTACATTTCAGGTATTATTAGCGCCATATGCCTTTTTGAATAATCCAATACAGGACCGAAAATGTAGCGCGAATCAGATGATTGATGACGTTAAGCAGAAAATTTTATTTCCTTTTTTGAAATCACGTTTTACCTTATAAAATGAGTGTCGCCCAAAACTCCATTTATCCTCATCAAAACGGAAAGAACACAAAAAATTTAAATATAGCAATATATTGCAATTTAGGAAACCGATATTCCTGGCTTGTAACACTTTTTGACGTTGTATCGCAATTCCAATAATATGAAAATTCATACGCGATCATATATAAATCAAGCGTATCCAATATCCAATAAAAAGCGTCGCTTCTGTGTGAAAAAAAGCTCCGCGTATCGTGCGCGTGTGTTGGTACGCAATGTTTCCTTCGAGACAGTCATTCGCCTGATTCTCTTTTGTTTTTTCATTTCTCTCCATTCTTGTACCGGCGCTGCAAATCCAAGTGACAAAATGAAACGACTGACTGCACAGTCTTCCCGACCAGCCGTATATATATCCGGCAAGAAAAATCACAGGAACGTATATTTTGTGCGAGATCGAACCTCGACGTATGTACAGTCACTCGATCTGTCGCTTCGTTTCATACGTTCTTTGTCTCACCTCCGTTTTTTACTCGGAATATAAACAGATGTCCTACGGTGGAGCCAAGTTGAAAATAATTTTTCACATTCCTTTTTCATCTTGAAAAATATCTACAAAAATGAATTGAACGTGAAAAGACTAAATGCGTAAATTAAATTGATTCACTTTTTTGATCTAATGATATTTTGCAATTTTAAGAATAAATGCAAGTTTTATGAAACTATAAAAATAAAAAAGAGTCATTCTAATGTCTAGACTTCATTAGTGTAGAAATATTCATTGTTTCTCATCTTTTATGATAAGGATTTCTATACTGAATGAATTTTTTATCATAATAACGACACTTCTATTCGATACAAAATATTGTCACATGAAAATACCTGACACATAGGGGTGAAAATGAATATTTTTAATTTTATGTGTTGTATACACTAGACTAACCACTTTCAACTAAATATTGCGGACACAATTCACAGAAACGAGTATAGTTTAAAGTACACATTGTCGAAATGAATATTTGAACCAAATTTGTTTGAATTTTTCAAACATATATATGCGCAAATCCAATTGTAGCTCGTATAAAACATTTTATAGGAAAGAGTTTATATTTACTTATTTTTCAGTGTTAGAGTATTTTGTTATTGTCTTTTTATTAACTTTTGTTTTGTTTTTTGATTTTTTTGACAAGTATATGTAAGAACTATTAAATTAAGCTTTTAGGTACTAAAACATTTATTTAAACACGCGTACAGAATTTTATTCCTTTTTTCAGTTTTCTTAAACAGTTTATTCATAAATTTTTAATTTTTGTTGAAAACTTTCGAGACTTTCTGAAATTAACCGAATAGTGTGTAGGCGCGAATACATCTCTAATTTTTTAAATCTTAAACGACATAATAAAAAACAATATCAATCATGTTAAAAAGTGTTTTGGAAATTCATGAATACCTTGGGAGAGATGCTAAGTATCTACCTTTTTATATCAACATAATAAAGTCTTTTTGAAGATAAAGCATCTCAAGGGAAAAAATGCACCGTTCATTCATTCAAATCGCGTATTTTACGACTTCAAGTTGGTTAATGTTACGTATGGGCGGTTGCGGATAATTTACGGTATTCCATGCATTGAGAAATTAGCGAGCTGAAGTTAGTCGTAAATATTTCTGAAATTATTATCTAAAAGCCGCATAATTTTACACTCTTATGATAAAAGCTTTGCTCATAGCCAATTTATTCATATCAAGCATTCAAATTTCCCGCATATTTTCATAGACAGACGTCAGCACTTCTCATTCTATTTTCATTAAGCTATATCATTTTAATATTCTCCTAAAATTTTTCTTCATCTGTCCAATTAATAAAAATGTTTTTTTTTTTTTTTATCTCTGAAACTAATTTGGTACATTCTGCCAAACGCTAACTTTTGAAAAAAAAGTAGAGCAAAATCGAAACAATCAAAATTGTTACGAGACCTACAATAAAAGTTTTCAAACTATATGTCGTCACATATGAAATAATATATTCATAGCATATGAACTTATCACAATACATTTAAGTATATAAGAATGACATAATTACAGAAACAAGATAATTATTTAGTGAATTATTAACGTCACGAAAATCCAATTTGCCATGCGGCACGAACGGCACTAACAACTTGGCACAAGTACTTCGTCAGCACCTTAAGGTCTTAACATCAACATAATGAAGCACCGAGCGAAAAAACACGCTTGTTTTTGAAACAAAAATTAGCAAAAGTGTCGCAGCAATCGCGACAACAAGTGAATACGCACGGCTCTTTCGCACAAAATTGCCCTGGAGCAATTACTTACACGTCAATACTTTGAATCAGGACGCCGGAACAAAAACGAATTTGCATATATAATTTTTCACAACTATGTCGTATTTTCGCACTCGGCTACAAAGTCTTCAGCACATGTTTTTTTCAGTTGTCAACATTTATCGCGCAAAGATATATCACATAAAAAATAACACACGTCAGAAATAACATGAAATTCATATTTCGCTGCATGAAATTTTTCATTGTCCTTACGTCATATGAGCAAATTATATAAGTTACAATTGTAATATAATGGATAAATACTTCGATAAATTGAATAATAATAAATTATAGCTTTGATAATAAAGAGTTACGCTTTCGATGATAATGAACATAACAACGTGATACATTAAATCATAATTGTGTTATAACTGTAATATGATATTTTTACGTGATAATATAGCATGTAATATTTTTTATTATGTTTTAATTTTATGGAATAACATTATACGTGATAATTTTTTGCAATAAAATGACGTGTAGTATTTATGTAGTGTGATATTTTTTCGTGTGGTATTCGAAAATATGATATAGATGAATGCACTCTATTTTTTGCAGAAAAAATATTTTATCGAGCGAGCAATTTGTTTTTTTTTTTTCAATTTCCATCCTTATTTTTTTCTCATAATTTTTTACTTGGAAATTATATTTGTTAGAATATAAATTAATAGTTTCAAATTTTATAAATGATTGGAGAAAAATGGTGAACTTAAAAAATTAAACCATAAACAAAAGTAAAAAAATTGTGCTTTTTTTATTAAGTTTGATCCTATCTATAGATAAGAGATGATATCCTGGCGATTATTAAAGACCAGAAGAACTTCAGTGTATTGTAAAAATAGTACATATCATGGATGTATGATGCCGGGCACGTAGATTCATTTATTCTCTCTTTCTATCGCGGCGTCAAGTTTCTCGTAACTAAAATCGATTCTCCTTTTCTTTGTAAACCTTCTTTCCATTTTTTTACCTTTTGAAAATAGCTCTCTGATTTACAGTTCGGTCTAATGGAAATCTAAGAAAATTTACCTGCTTCCAAATCGTCTGAATTCTAATTGTTATTTCATATAAACGAAAAGTTATGCAAAATGTCATATATATATTTTCTCGAAAATATTGACTTTCATATTGGATCGACGTTAAGAGAGTGTGTGTAAACCAAACGCATAGTAAGCATGACAACACGATACTACTTTACATTTTATTGCTTAAACGGAGTTTCGGAGATTTACATAAAGACTTGGACGGTGTTTTGTTTGACGACGGAGCGTTTTCCATTCAGTTCATTCATCGCGACTTATCTATTTTTCACCATTAAAAAACAAACCGTTTATGGGGGAACGTGAGTTCTAAATGCTGCAGCTCAACTTCGTGACGCAAAAGAGACAAAACGACCGTTAAATTGCCTGTGCGAATGTATTAATCACCGAACGAGAATATCAAACGAGCGATTGTTCTGACGTAGCGCCAATCGACGAATCTTTTGTCCTACAACGCAAAATATTGATAAGTCATGACATCAAAGTTTCGGATCAAATGAGTTTGCGAAGAATTTTTTATCGTTCAAAAGGATAATTGAACAACAGTTTTTGTTTCACCTTTTTCGACGAGAGAGAAAAAATTAAGTACGTATTTGTTTTGACTGTTGAAATCTTACAATGTCTTATTATGTATTTTATCGTTTCTTTTTAAACATCTACCCACATGGTACCAACTGAAGAAAGACACAAGATCTTGACTTTGTAGGTTATACTTAAGATTTTTACGTACTTCAGCCAAATTAAAACAAAACATTCTCCCTCCCCCCAACTCAAACAAGAAACATTTTGTCGTTGATAAAACTAATAAGTGCATACGTGAATTTCTGTTTTTAATAAATTGAGATAGAAGATTTTGAATGCACTTATAAGAAAAAGGGCCAAATAATTTTTAAAACGTGTCAATAAATAGATTGAGCAACTTGTTCTTAGCACAAATATGTCAAACATTTCACCTCGCATGCCAGAGGTTAGACGTTCAATTTTGAGGCCAACCCCTTTGTTTAGGTGTTCGTGAAAAATAATTTATAGTTACTGGACACTGTGTTTATGACAACAGAAATACATGTGAGTATGTACTTCTGACTAGTGATTAAACGAATAAAATTTTACTGATCTGAATTTTAAAATGCGAAAAACAAAATCCTTGATGTAATTATTTTGCATGTGACAGTAAATATTATTTTCTTTTCAGTTTTTAATTGAAAAAAATCATAATAAATTTAAAAGCTTTACGACCAGGATCCCAAACAACAATTTGGTTCGTAAACAATGTGCGAAAATGCTTGTTTGTTTATTATATTAAAAAATTTATATTGGCAAAAAAAGAGTGGAAATCATATTTTTCATGCGGATTCACAAATATAAAAGTTTGTCAATGTTTTGTCACTGAAGAATGTTTGGTTTTAATATGCATTCAATGTATTTAAATCAAGTTTGTTTGTTTAACGATCATCCAATAGCGTATAGAGGTACCCATGAGCAATTCGGTGAGCAAACGAACTGGGAAACAGAACATGTTCAAGTCCAGAGAAAGTTCTTGCTGACAAAGGGAGGCAATCCCGGAAGTTTCGTGACCAGACATATAGGCTTCGCGTCTCGGACTTTAACGTGCGGTCGTCTAGTTAAACGAAAATCAACCTGCGTGCCCTCGTGTCTCTGAGTGGTCAGTTAAGAAGTTAAAGCGCTCCTTCTAAATCAAATGGGCGGCTAACTCACGGAAAGACAATATGATTTGAACTCGGTTTAGCTTTGCTTTTACTTAACCATCATTACGTATCATCACTCTAATCTAGCAAAAACTTCTAAGACAAAAAAAAAAAAACTGATGGAATTAATAAAGTGTTAAGATGGGCCTTACTAAAAAAACTGATTTCAGGTTTTAGTTTATTTTAT